>JAVCKZ010067897.1:0-14297 GCA_034780755.1 Lepetodrilus elevatus
TACTAATAATAATAATAATATAATAATAATATAATAATAATAAATATAATAATAATAATAATAATAATAATAATAATAATAATAATAATAATAATAATAATAACAACAACAGTAGTGAGAATATGTCTCATAGTGTGTTCAATCCAGACTTTTGTCTCCAACTAGTTTGTAATAGTAGGGAAGTAACGATTGTTTGACAAGTACAAGACTATTTGTTTTTAAACCCTCGGAATTTAGTAAAGGTGTCACAACTCATACTCGTTTTTATCATGAATAGAATGTTTAAATTTATGTATAGAACATACAACACCACATGACCATGTACATGCCATCTAAACGATCGATGTCAACATATTTTATTGACATCAAGTCATTAGGATTAGACAAAACCGAACACACTTGTCTAAGTCCTCTCGATCCTTATCTGATGACGTCTCAAAACTCGCCATTCCTCAAACAGATAGGCTACACGTTAAATGGATAAAAAGAACAAACATATTTCCTCAGAACCTGACGTAGACTATATATACAGCGTATGTATTCCATGTATAACATATCATTCAAGTATATAATTAACCGGCTACTCGTGCACTGTACCCGAACCGTGACTAGGTAACCGGCTACTCGTGCACTAGACATCTCCTGTTGTCTTCGAATAAAAGAAAAGTCAAATATCTTCTCGCAGTGTGCATTTTCTTGTGAATATTTATTATGCTCTTCTGTAAATGACTGACAAAGTAATAATTGCAGAACTTAGCCCAGATATGCTATATAAATACATAATCCAACTGTGATAGCTCTACGTCGTTATATAATCATGCTAATTTCATGTCGTGTTTGCACATTTCCTTGAAAGCAAACTCCTATATAAGACAATCCTTGATAGTATACAGTCATTATTATAAAATACATCGACTAACAAATAACAATGCAACTATTCAGCTTTATTTCTGCTGTTGGTCTTGGTGAGTTGACTACCATTTATTAATGGTGACTATCAAAGGTAATTTCACTATCACGATAGTATATATTGCGATAGTTAGAAATACTAACACGATACTATCACAATTTGACAAATATATCGCGATAGTTTCACGATAGTAATTGAGTATACAAAATGCGTACACTATTACGGGTTTGTTTACATATTTCATGGTCAAGAATATTTTATTGGGTAACTAGCTATCCCACTGGTTTACACTATTTTCAGACTTTAATACCCCTCTAGGCTGCAATTGATGTCATCGGGGCCAAGCTGGAGTGTCAGAAAATAAGCAGAAATAAAAAAACAAAAAACAAAAAACTATCGGAACTATCGATAGTCAATCATACTAACGCCAATAGTTATCGACTGTTAAGATTGCTATCGGGACACACACTATCGCAATAGTTCTGTTCTGTTCTGACAAGCTTAATACATACGTATCTATTTTCTCTTTCTTGTACATGTAGCTCTTGCAGCAATGATGGTCTTGGCTAGTGCTCACGGGCATGGTGGTCATGGAGGTCATGGAGGTCACGGAGGTCATGGACATGGTGGTCACGGAGGTCATGGACATGGCGGCCACGGACACGGAGGTCACGGACATGGTGGTCACGGACATGGTGGTCACGGACACGGTGGTCACGGACACGGTGGTCACGGACATCATGGATAAATGAACTCTACTTGCGTATTCATTACAAGCATACTCCATTGTACATTGTCAACGAATTTGAATAAAGAAAATTGAAATATATAAACTGTTTCAAGTGTTTACTGATAGCGTTCATATCTATATAGCTTTAAGTTGGTCAATAACTGTTTAATCAGTTTGCATACAAACGTTACTGATAACTAAGCTGTGACTACTTTAGATATATACAGTAGACCTCGCATATAACGGACTCGTTGGGACCGGCTATTTCTGTCAGTTATATGCGAAGTCCGTTATACGCATATGCCGCAATTAGCGTTATATTAGACGGGACCTGGGACTTCAGATTCAGTTCGTTATATGCGAGGTCCGGTTTATCCGAGGCCGGTATATCCGAGGTCTACTGTATCTTCATTTAAAACTACGTTCCATTTTCGTTTGATTCGGCAATTTTAATTTAACGGAAACTAACGGAGATTTAATCTAATATACTATATGGCTTGCCTAGTAACTCGTAATGCTAAAGTAAAAGGATCAGAATGTAAACCTAGTACTGATATTGTGTTGTAATGTGAATGCAGAACTTATCGCTTCTGCTCGATCAACTGTAATCCAGAGAAATATAATCCTCTAAAACACAGACCCGATGGCACTAAAACATACGCCACATATCCTGGGAATGAATGGCGTCGTCTTCTTTGATATGTGACCTTTTATAATATTAAAAATACTTTTCTTTCAAAATGTTGGATTATGTTTTTAACTGAGTTTTAATATCGCTTTCGGGAATCTTTCACTTAAATAATACGTCTTGTAAGTTTAGGGCAGGAGGAAACTCACAACATATGTAGCGCTGAATGTTGCAGTAAACCTGCGCGCACTAGCTGGTTTTAATTCAACATGATAATGATGATGTCAAGTGTCTTTAATAAAAAAATTGTATGTATAGTGACATTGAGGCATTTGATTATCATTTGATTATCATTTCACCCCCACTTTTCTCTCACATGTTGTTGTCGAAGCTCGAGATGATAGTTCCGAAACATACGCTGCCAAAAGAGTTCGGATTCAAATATATTACCAATTCAGTACTTTGTTCTAAAGGTATACTGACCTGTATCTTCCTCACCGCAGTCCGCGATTTTATTCTGAACGCTATTATTATGGGACATTGGATGGGAATTCCGCACATAAAACCTATATCACGATTCAATGACGATCGTCAGTTCAGAGGCTAAGTGTAATTATTTCTTTTACGGAATTAAAATAATAAGAATTGCTAGATTAGTAGAAAATATGGAGACAAAAGCATACTTGTAGAAGTGTTGGGTAAGGATATAGTTGTATCAGACTATTATTATATGTAATAATAATAATAATAATAATAATAATAATAATAATAATAATAATAATAATAATGTTACAATCTATGTTGCTCCAAATCTATGCTCCAAAGCATGATCATAACGCTACATTATTACCCCTGTTGATGAATCAATGTGCACTCATTTCACCTTCTCAACTCTCTGGGGACTATACAACCCAATCTTCCGTGTCTATAATTATGCACATCTTCGAAATGTTCACAACTTGAGTTATGCCCATGTTGTCAACTATTTTAGCAACACTAAAGGACATTTCCAAACTGATTACACAATGCTTGACCAATGTAAAACTATTTAACGGTTTTTGAAAGCAAAGGACTTGGAAATGTTTCAATTTTCTTTTATTCAAAGGCATAATATGTTGATAAAATACAATGGAGTCCGTATACACATTTCATTTGGATTTCCAGCATTCAGATACTTTGGGGAATAGAGAATATTTATCCATGATGTCCATGACCACCGTGTCCGTGACCACCGTGTCCGTGACCACCGTGTCCGTGACCGCCATGTCCGTGACCTCCATGTCCGTGACCTCCGTGACCTCCATGTCCATGACCTCCGTGACCTCCGTGACCACCATGTCCGTGAGCACTAGCCAAGACCATCATTGCTGCAAGAGCTGTATGTACAAGAAAGATAAAATAGAGCGTTATTAATTTTATAAGATATGAGAAGAGAATATGAACAACCAGATAACAAGAACTATATATAGAAATATTAATAGAAATTTTAGATAATTAATAAAGGCTATTTCTTTGCAAACAACAGTAAACTCACCAAGACAAACAGCGGAAAGAAAGCTGAACAGTTGCATTGTTACAGTTGATGTGTTTTAGAATGATGATTGTATAAATCACGTTTGTCTTATATAGGAGCTTGATTTCAAGGAAATGCGCAGGCACGACCTCATTATGATATGATTACATAACCCACGTTGCGATATCACAGTTGGATTGAATAGATATATCAAATAACTCAGCAGAAACATGCAATAATAATTTTATTGAAGCAGTTATATATAATAAATTAAAAAATAATATATATATATATATATATATATATAATTTAAACAATTTCATAACAATTTTGTAAAATATTTTTAAAAAGCCTTAGGGTGTCCTAAGAACGAATTCACTTGGTAACATATAAATAAATATTGGGATGAAATACCAATTTCGTACTCTCACTCAATGAGGAGTGACACACAATTTTAATTGCACTTTCCTACTTGCAGCATTATTTGATGGCTAAAATATGTTCACTGCATCTGACAGACACGGTATCCTACAGAATAGCTTTGACGCCTGAACATATACAATGATCCAGAATTTACTTCAAAGTACTGTGCATTATCTATAAAGCTCTTCATGGAATGTGCCCTGACCGTATTATACCATATATACCCAGGAGAAGTCTTAGATCACAAAATCACATGCTATAATTTCAATGCACATTCCTTTCTAATAATGATGTCCCCATCTTGAGTTTTAATTATATTGTTCAAATTTTGCTGAAGTGTTCATGTATTTCCAAACTGATTAAATAATTATATCCTTGGTCTGTCAGTACCAGCCGGTGCTTGCTGGTTTACTGCAATATTCTGCGCTACGGATGTTGCAGGAATCCTCCTGCCAATAATTGACAAGCCGTTGTGTAAGTGAAAGAATAATGAAAGCAGCTCTAAACTACAATTAAATAAATAAATAAATAAATAAAAATAATGTAAAATTATAATGATTGTCCAATGTAAAGCAAAATGCTAGTTTTCGTTTCAGTTTACTTTTATTCAAAGATGTGTTGGCAAACAAGAAACGTCATTATGGTGATTATTGAGTCTGTTCACAATCGGCTAGCCTACATTCATGGTTTCCAGTATCCAGATAACGTTACCACCGTGTGGAATGGATGCTCGCTCGTGTTAGCTCAGCAAGTCTCGCAAGTGATAGTACACTGTACGTATCTATCCTACATGTACACCTTCTAGCATCCTCGCAGACCAGCGGTACTTATTTCCGTCCAGGACTCACTTCATGTGATACCCCTGGTCAATATCTAGAGAGACACTTGAGCAAACAGTTTGGGAGCTAGAAATAGAACAATGATAACAATCCATTTAATTGGATAGATTTTTACACCAACTTCATCCGGAAAATGATTTTGAACCTTAGCTGGCTGTTTGTGCAATTTCCCCTCTAGTTGTGTGTCAGGGGATGTCACCGGAAGTGAGCCCTGAACGGAAAGTACCGCTGGGGTGCAATGATGCCAAAGGATGCGTGACCGGTTATGTTGAATGCTGTAAATGATTATGGTCCAACAGACTAGACGTCGACTTGGCTAAACATGGTGGCAATAGACCACATTTGAGCATATTCGTTTAATCATGCGACCAACCCTAGGGTGACAGTCGAGTGATGAAATTAGCCAATGACCAAACACTCATGATGATACGAATACACTCATTGGCTAATTCCATCACTCGAGTGATGAAACGAATACGCTCTTTATTATCGGACATTTTACTATCGCCAACGTAATATGTCCGATATGTCCGATTATTAAAAAACTAAGGACATATTTATGCTGCAATTTTATTTTATTTAAGGACATGCTGAAAAAGTCCGTTTACAAATGAAATTGCTCGTGGATTTCCAGAAATTCCATTTCTCAATGATATCCGTGTCCATAATATCCGTCCCATCCGTCATCATGTCCGTGTCCATGATGTTTGTGATGACCAGCGCTAGCCAAGCCCATGATTGCTGCAAGAGCTGTATGTACAACAAAGACAAAATTGATAGTTATTAAAATTGCTATTTTAAGCAAATATACGAACAATACTATTGAAATATGAACTATAGAAACATAATATTAATAGGAATGATAGATCAAGAATATAATATAAGCAATAACCAAGCCCATCATTGCTGCAAGAGCTGTATGTACAAGAAATAGAAAGAGAAAGAGAAAGAGAAAGAGAAAGAGAAAGAGAAAGAGAAAGAGACAGTTATTAAACTTGCCGTAACCATATATGAACAATAATACTGAAATATGAAATATAAAAACATAATTTTAATAGGAATGATAGATCAAGAATATAAGCATTGCAGGGGCATACCACAGTTTGTTTCCACTATCATATATCATATAAATCAGCTTGGTTCGAGAGGATGCTGATGCAAAACTATTCGTTCAACATGCACTTGTAGAGAAAGGCCCAGTTATTTATATGCAGAGAAATACATGGAGGGTTAATCGGGCCAGAAATGAGCTAAATAGGGTCAAAGACAAGCATGAAAATCAACAACAGCTCACATGTCTGCACTACAACCGAAAGTGACCGAACAACCTCACATTGCAGATCCATACACCTTCGTGACATACGGGTGTAGTGATATATTTTTAGATTGCATGAAAACTGCTTCATTCCTCCTGCCCTAAACTGACAAGTCGTGATATTAGTGAAAGATCCTAGAAAGCGACTTTAAAAAACACACCAATTCAATTCATTTGGAAGAAAATGCCACTCATATTACTTAAACATACAACAACACTAGGGCACAGACAATGGAACATGTGCAAAACGTACTTTTTCTACGGAATATACAGCCACCGTTGATAATGATAAGCTGTGCTATGCCCCCCAAGGTGTTTACTCAGATATCCAGTCTATATGCCATGTTGTTCATTGACAATGCCGTCCATCAGTTTGTCTTTTGGAAATTATTTTCCCACTCGATCGATTGAGCACTTGTGGACTATTATTGCATTGGTTTAGCATAACCACCTGATTTATTTGTTATATATAATTTGTCATTGGAATATCCTTGTGTGTTATTACTTGTTTTTTATTTTTATTTTTGTTGTTGATGGTTTATTGGCCAAACCAATAAGGATACGAGGTACCGGTGTGAAGGCTTGTAAATACCGACACTGGATTCCGGTGCGTCTTGAAGGGCAGTTACCACGCTAATAGCTTCCAAGTCATTTTAATGAACCGTTAACACGGAAATCGTGCAGGAGAAAACGTATCCTGCACGATTTCTGCATTATTGGTTTATGAAATACGGTACGTCTCTTTTGCAGATTGGTACGAGTTCTAGCCCATTTTTTAATTTCCAAGTCCAGACTATTTAACTATCATGTATGACTGGGTAAACTAATCCTTTGACTTTATTTTGGGGTATGTATTTTTTTGTACAATGCACCCTCGATATAACACTGACTTTGGAGTTCATGTTGCCATAATCTTTTAAAAATTTAAAAAAAATGATTAACCCTCTCCCTGCTGGATTAGGCACAGGCACTACTCTTTAGGGCATCTCCGTTTGCCTCCAGCATGGATATGGTTAAAACGGTACCTGGCCCCCGAGATTAAGAAACTTTCTGAGCACAAAAACATACTCAGATTATATGACGTCACATGACGTTTTATGAACACAATTCTGAGTTGAGTACGAAATCGTACTCAGAAAAGTTCCGTGATCTCAGGGGCCATGGATCCAAGCCTAAACCCGTGGTTTATCCGAATCCATGAAGCAACGAAGGGTGTTTTATCACAGACACACTTGTACTGTCCAGATTTTAAATAGACTAACTAATGTATATGGGTCAACATAATTTGACTAGCATGCAATGAGGTCTCACTGAGAACTAGCTAGTTTTTACTCTCTCCATGCTGAAGGCAACCAGAGATGCGGTATCGGTACCTAGTGATAATCCAGCAGGGAAAGGGTTAAACTAGATCAAAGAAACCTTGAAATATAATCCATAACTGCACAGCTGTTCTGTATTCCTATCATGAATAAGCTTATTATTCCTAACATGCATCTTTAACCCTCTCCCTGCTGGATTAGGCGCAGGTGTTGCTCTTTTGGGAATCTCAGGTTGTCGCCAGCAGAGAGATGGTTAATGCTTGTGTCGGGTAACATTGTGTCCGTACTAAGGTATAGAATAATGATTAATCTATCAGAGAAATGGGTTAAAAATACACTCAACAAAATTAATTAATATCAAAAGGATTTTTGGATATATCCCGCAGCGACGTTAAACTCCATATTCACACACTCATTTTGGATATATAAATTTAGCTTTATTATAAAGTTTATATAATTTTAAGATGAATTTTAATGTAATATTCTTTGATATTAAATTTATTTGGTATTGAGCAAGGAAAGTGTAGCCTATCCATAGTACTCGCGGGATTACTGCAATATTCAGCGCTATGGATGTTGCAGGTTTCCTCCTGTCATAATCTAACAAACGGTGAATAAGCGAAAGAATCTTGAAAGCAACTCTAAACCCAAATTTAAAAAAAATAAAAAATATTAATAGGAAAGGAGTCGCTGAAATGCTTGTTATCCAGTAATCTAGACTGCTCTATGGGATAATAATATTATCAGAATTTGCGTGAGAACAAGGTATGATACAGACTATGGAACATGTAGACCTAACAGTAGCTGATGCAAGCACAGAAGACAAATCAATGAATTAATAATTTAATGTAGGCTACGTGCATTTACTTACAGCCAATATGGAAGCATTTGTAATTAAACCATTGATGGCATTGTGGCAATGTCATTCTGAACTGAAATACAGTGCTCCCTCGATATAACGCTGAAGTTGGGGTCCATGACATACCACCCGCGTTATAATACCCGCGTTATATCAACGAATATAATTGAAGAGAGAAAAAAAAGAAGAAAAAAAGATTTTGAGAAGATTTTTTATTATTTTTATTTTTTGTATCCGAATCCATGGTGCATCGAAGGGCGTTGTATCGAGGGAGCACTGTATATTGAAGAAACCTGGCACTTTTGTTGTGGACATTAAATAAACATGAACTAAAATACACCACGATGTTGTCGAGAGTTTTCCCATGAATGTGTTGAGTGAGCTTCAGAACCAATCAGTAGCGAGATGGTTTTAGCGTGTGATCCAGGCGCTTGGCTTATTATCTAACTGAACACCCTCGTAGCTCCTGTGGAAGCCGCAAGGTGCTCTCAAAGTTGAGGGAGCATGCTTGTAAAATTGGCAATGGTTGTTGTGTGTTTTGTTCACTGCATGGTGAGTTTGAAGAGATTGTTTTATCTCTACAGGGTTTTTTGCAGCCATCGATGTGTTTACTTGCAAGTCTACTTCTCTATCTGAACATGCTTGGTGTTAACCCTCTCCCTGCTGCAGACACTTATGATTGTCACAGAAGGGTGAAGATCATTAGGTTGTGAATATGATTGTCATGCTATATTTGATATTGGGATTTGTTTGTTTCTGCTCTGATATCTGACTAAATGCTGGACATTTATATTTTGACCACAGTCGACAATCGACAAACCCAAACCCAAACCCTCTCCCCCCAATTACAGCTCCCTTTCAAACCCACCCCACCAGCTATGCACTAGGAGACCGCAAACTACAGTTTAAAACTTACCGGGTAATCTACCCCCACGCCACCAATAACAAAGCCCTAAGCCCCTACCTCATCAAACACCTATGACTCAAATCTTCAAATATCAACATGCCACATCCCACCTGAACATGCCCCACTTCAGCATGCCCTACCACCATTTCAAAATGCCCCACCCCCACCTCCACATTGTTGG
Organism: Lepetodrilus elevatus; assembly: GCA_034780755.1. NCBI lineage: Eukaryota > Metazoa > Mollusca > Gastropoda > Lepetellida > Lepetodrilidae > Lepetodrilus > Lepetodrilus elevatus. The sequence goes on from JAVCKZ010067897.1 coordinate 9,625, forward strand.
CCTTACATCCACTGCTTCCATTGTAGTTGTAGTTTGCATGGAAATAGTCATATAAGGCCTTGTTCTACATATTCTCATCAAGGCTAAAGGTGGAATAAAGTACCTTTTATTAAAGAAAATCTCAATGTTTACCTTGAAAGTTATGCATTTTGAAGTATATTATGATCTTAACTAATAAAAAAATTAATGTATTTTTTTAATGTTAAATTTATTAATGCAATAATGAACTGATTGTCAATTTTCATTCAAAGAAAATTTGGATAAAAAGGCTCATATTGATCCATGAAATAAATAATAAAATTGGTATTGACATTAAACGTCTATATGCTTTTGAAGCATCATTTGTTTTAAAATGTTTAATATGAAGGTATCTGGGGTTTCTGCATGAAAGCCATCAACCAGTCAACCCTATGTTTATAAAAATCATAAAATTGACCATGATTACGAAACTTCTATTAGAATTTGATAAAGAAATGTCCGAATGTTTTATTATTACTTTTGTTGTTCTTATTTCATACAGCTTTCATGCTTTACTGCTTTTTTTTGTCAGGCAGAGGTCGTGCGGTCTTTCACAGGCATTCGGTATGCAAATTAGGTGTTATTAAAGTCACACTGACTTTGGTAAAAAAAATAAATCACTTCTATAGACAAATTTAATTTTGTGTTTTTCAGGGTGGGTCTATTTTCTGTGAGGGGAGGGATGACGTAAAAGAATTCGCCGCGATTCGCTCAGCGATGAAAGTGCTGATGTTCACGGAGCCTGAGATGTGGGCCATCTTGAAAATCTTAGCAGCTCTGCTTCACGTGGGAAATATTCGCTACAATGGTGAGTCTATGAATGACAGGCTATGAAACATGCATACGATTCAAAGTTACTTTTAGCTTGGTTGTTCCTGATCTTCTTATTTCGTCTTAAATCTTCCATTGTATTTTTTCAGCTATTGAATTGGAAAACAATGATGCCACGGAAATACAAGATGTTTCTTTTGTCAACAAAGCTGCTCGCTTATTAGAGGTAAGAGCTAATGTCTACATGATTTTTTACTTATACTCTTTTTAAGTTTGTTAAGTTAAATTGGAAACTATATTTTTATGGCTTAAAATTGAATGTCCAAAACTCACAAGACATTCTGAACTAGCTGTTTGTGTTGGAAAATTGTTTGTTATAACAGTCCACCCAGCTGTAAAATGGGTACCCGGTAGGAAGAGATGGAATTGCACATGTGAACCTTCTATTGCCTGGAAAATGGCTGATTTGGGTTGTATACTCACCAGGGAGTTGAGAGGGTGAAATGAGTGCACATTGATCCATTGACCGGAGTAATAATACAGCCAGCATGAGCAAGCTTTTGCGCATGGATTTGGCACAATATAAATACTGCACAATATTATTTGTTTTATTATTATTTGGATTTGGCGCAAAATAAATCCAGCATATTAGTATTATTATTTAAAAAAATATTATTAACTTCCCGTTCCACCACAGGTCAGTGCTCAGGATTTGGTGGACGCTTTGACCACCAAGACGATTTACACCCACGGCGACACAGTCACCTCCACCATGAGTAAAGAGTCCTCGCTGGATGTCCGCGACGCCTTCGTCAAGGGCGTGTATGGACGCATGTTTGTGTGGATCGTGGAGAAAATCAACCACGCCATCTTCAAGCCACTGGCCAAGTCATCTACGTACCGCAAGTGCATCGGCGTTCTGGACATCTTCGGGTTCGAGAACTTCGACACGAACAGGTAGCCTGCAGAAACAATCTCAGAAATGTTGAATAAGTGAATGAATGAATTAATAAATAATTGAAGTGAATTAAGAATGAATGAATGAATTAATTAATGAATGAGTGAAGAATTAATTTAATTATTGAATTAATGAATGAATTGAATGAATAAAGAATTAATAAATTAATTAAGTCATGAATAAGTGAGTAATGAATGAATTGAGTGAATGAATTTAATAAGTGAATGAATAAAGAATGAATGATTTAATGGATGGTTAGATGGAATGAATAAAGAATAACTGAACGAATATACAAGCATTTTCTTTCTTTTCAGTTTTGAACAACTGTGTATTAACTTCGCCAACGAGAACCTCCAACAATTCTTCGTGCGACACATCTTCAAACTAGAACAGGTACGTCATTTCGCCGTTTATCCATCGCTATATTGTCTGGATATGTCCTATAGAGATAAAATGAGCGGAAGATATATATATATTTTTTATTTATTTGGGGTTCATAGTTACTCAGGATTCTTTCACGTAAATCACAAGCTTGTCAGTTTAAGTTAGACAGAAGCCGCCACCATCCGTAGCACTGAATGTTGCAGTAAACCTGCGAGCACAGGCTGGTACTGATGGTCATCATAAATGGGTGAAAGATTCCCGCAGCGACGTTAACCTCCACAATCACTCACTTTTGGTACTGATGGACCAAAGAGAGCTGAAGATTAACCCAGCAGGTGTGAGGGTTAATGCCAATAGCATATAGAGGGTTAACAACTTATAAAACAATGTCATAGGTCCTCAATTTAGTTTTCCACATGGCAATGCAGTTGTCATCCTTATATCAGTATGTCATTACCAGCCAGAGCTCGCAGGTTTACTGCAACATTCAGCACTGCGGATGTTGCGGGTTTTCTCCTGCCCTAAACTGACAAGTTGTGATATTAGTAAAAGAATCTTGAAAGTGGTTTAAAAAAGTGGTTTAAAAAATAATTATGTGCAATATTTGCGCCCACAGCAAGAGTATAATCTGGAGGGGATCAACTGGCAGCACATAGAGTTTGTGGACAACCAGGACGCCCTGGACCTGATAGCAGTCAAACCCATGAACATCCTGGCCCTAGTCGACGAGGAGAGCAAGTTCCCTAAAGTAAGCAAAAGTTCCCTAAAGTAAGTCTAAAGTAAGCAAAAGTTCCCTAAAGTAAGCAGGTTCCCTAAAGTAAGCAAGTTCCCTAAGGTAAGTTCTCACAAATGGGTCAAAGATTCCTGCAGCGATGTTAAACTCCATAATCACTCACTTACCATAATGTAAGCAAAAGTTCCCTAAAGTAAGAAACAGTTCCCTATGGTAAGCAAGAATTCCCTAAAGTAAGATGTAACAGAGTATTGTATACAGGATAACTGAGCTTTGACCCTAAACAAGTACATGTTATTAGAATACAATCATGACCATACAATCATGACCATACAATCATGACCATACAATCTTGACCATACAATCATGACCATACAATCTTGACCATACAATCATGACCATACAATCATGACCATACAATCATGACCATACAATCATGACCATACAATCATGACCATACAATCTTGACCATACAATCTTGACCATACAATCATGACCATACAATCTTGACCATACAATCTTGACCATACAATCATGACCATACAATCATGACCATACAATCTTGCAGGGAACAGACCAGACCATGCTTCAGAAGCTACATCAAAACCATGCGAAGAACAGGAATTACCTCAAGCCTAAAGCCGCCATTAACTCCACCTTCGGACTGAACCACTTTGCCGGTGTCGTCTTCTACACTTCCAAGGGTAACTGTTGAGACTGATCTTGAAATTCTGATCTGACCTGGAGTTGTCCCCATTGCCCCTTTTCTTGCTGGTCGTCTCATATCGGTAAAATACTCCCACTGTGACGTAATAATTCCCACTGTGACCGGCATAAAGGCTCAATTTGCGCATGTGGCTATGTGAAACGGATATGTGAAGAAGAGCATTAGCATGTGATAATTGAGTCTTTTTACCTATTCATTCTTTCAGAAGTTGCACCTCTGCATAAAATAATACTTACTCAAAATATTTGGTGATCATATTTTGTTTTTTAATAAATTTATTATTTTAAATTTGTTGTTAGGGTAATACATGAAGTATTTACCAAGATAATCTACAAAATAGGGGTGTCAATGCATTTCATGATAAACTATAGTATGAAATGACTGAAAATTGTCCAGTCAGACAACTAACTGTTTTATTTTTATTTTGCAGGATTCCTTGAGAAGAACCGTGACACGTTCAGCACAGATCTGATCCATTTGATCCAGTCGTCGCGGAACAAGTTCCTCAATGTGATCTTCGCAACCGAGACCTCAATGGTAAGTTTGTTCTTGTTGTTATTCACATGGTAATCCGATGCGTTATTGAGGTCTCATACCGAGGAACAGTATACAAATCAAACCCAACGAGTACAAGAAACCACTGGTGAGTCCATCTACTTCATTAGTTTTCTTTTGAATAAAATATTTTTCAAAAATATCCAGGCATTATTCAGGCCAAGAGATTATGAAGCTTTTTGAGTACGAATTCATGCTCAAGAATTGTCACGTATGAGTGAAAGATTCGCGCTGTGAAATAAAACAATAATTCACTCTCTCATTCATTCTCAAACTCAAATTTTATATGGGGATTGGTGAGAAAAATTTAAATTGAGTATGAAATCGTAATAAAAAGAAATTGCATGATCTCAGAGCCCGGAGATTATGAAACTTTTCTGAGTACGATTTCATACTCAACTCAGAAGTTTAACGTCATGTGACGTCATAGTCTGAGTACGTTTTTGTGCAACATGACGTTTTATGAACAACATTCTGAGTTGAGTATGAAATCGTACTCAGAAAGTTTCGTAATCTCGGCCCCTGGT
>JAVCKZ010067918.1:0-14290 GCA_034780755.1 Lepetodrilus elevatus
GATATGCTAATGTTAAGCAGTGTTTTATGTTACGTGACTTTCAAGACCTTGTAAAGCCTGTGCGGGTCGTGGCGGTCTACAACAGTTTTATACTCCCGCCACGATTTATTTGTCCACCTCTGACGCGGGGGATATATAGGATTTTATCCAGATCACGTGAACCAATCAGATCAAGCAATTTGACATGGAGGCAAGATAATGATGCATATATCATTGGCTAAGACTTGATTATTGCATAAACCTCTTTCTTCGGTCTGTGTCTAACGCTAATTACGAAATATGCGGACTTGCATATAACGGACAAAAATAGCCGGTCCAAATGAGTACATTATATGCGAGGTCTACAGTATTGCAAGACATATAATTAATGTTATCACGACCATATAAATGAATCTGTTCTGAGCCAGTAGCTTTCTTCAACAATATTACCAAAATCAACACTGAACAATTGCATACAACAATGGCAACAAGTGTTTTATTTAGATATCTATTTACATACACCTGTCCATAATGATAGCAAGTATTGGACACAATCGTACATTGAAGTGGCATCACTTCTTAACAATGACCTTCACCCCAACTATAGATCCCTGTGCATCTGCAGGCGAGATCTACATCCAATCACTGTTCACAGTGCATCCTCTAGGCACACACTGATTTCATACGCAACTTCTCTTAGCCTGAGCAATACCTTCATAGGGAACTGCATTCTGAACGGGGTATTACATGTAGTCTTAAAAAGTCTTAAAAAAATGAACAAATCTAAAACCTGAGTAGCACCTCTTATCACACGTTTTCTTGCCAGAATAACGAAAGGACAATGACGTGAATATATGCCAAAATGGCGCTAAGGGGCCCTAATGTTCCAGAGCCAGTACAGAGTATGTGGCTTAGAGGATGTTCAGAATGATGAGTTCCCACAAACGTACATACATCATCAATAGCAATGTGCAATAGAACACGATGAAATAAAAGATAATTGTTTCTTTAGTGTGGAGGATTTCACCTCTTGGCCAGTGTACGAAGCTGCTTCCTCTTCATACGCTTTATCTTGGCCGTGTTCTTAATCTGGAAGTAAAAACATCACAAATACACATAAATTGTGGGTATATATATATTGCGTTTAAAGTGACTCATACACAAAATTTATATTGGATAAACTTCAAGAACTGATCTTCCTGATTTCCTTCCAATTGATCTGATATTATTATTAAATAGCTCATGTTCCCAGCAGTAAGTGTATTTCTATAGACTGCTAGGTACGCAGGAGCGTGTGACCTCCCGACCACTTGACCGAGGACCAATCACAGCATACTCTTCTAACCATGTGACTAATAGTAAATAAACAAACTGACTGCCTGGAAAATGAGCATATTTATTGATGAAAGATCATTTTGAAGGACATAAATGACTGTATGTGGTGTAGGATCATCAATTCTTTCGGTTTATGCAATATGAATTTGTGGTCGAGTCACTTATTGCTTAGATGTCTACTGTGTCTGTATGGTAACAATATCTGGAACATTTGTTCAGAAGATTCCTTCCAGCAATCTCTAGCAGTAGTCTGTAGAACAAAGTGAGATAGCTACAGCATGGGAGAATGTGAAGCATGTTACAAACCGGTTGAACGACTTCAGATTTCTTTTCATTTTCTTCTTTTCTCTTCATCTTTTCTTCTCTTCGAAAACGTTTTTCCTGCAAGTCATGGCAGATACACATGATATACAATGGAACACATCACAATGTAAATGAGGCGATACTGCTACAACAAATTTATCTTGCCGCCATGTTTCAATCGGATATTGCAGGTTTGGAACTTAACTTTAAAACGTACTCGCCCGATTAATGATATAATTAACAAAACATGAAATTTCTACTCGCCCGTAGGATACCTTTAACATTACCAGAAATGGATCGGGCCGCCGGGCGAGTGGGAACTTCTAACCCTTATATTGTGACTAGAAAGTGTTGAGTAGTTATAGTTACAGGAGCGTTGTGTTATTCTTAAGAAGTCACATATGTGATCTGGAGAATTACATTAAATCAAAAATTCTGTCAATGCAAGGATGGCTCTGAGTAACAGTGAATATACATGATCTATATGTGCATGCATATTTGCTGCAAGGAAATTCACCTCCAGGTCTTTGTCTCTGTTGTCTCGTAAACGTTTCTGAAAGTCTTTCACAGACTTTTTTTCGGCCTTATTCGCCATTTTCTGGCTCCATGACGATTTGAAAGATTTCACTTTCTTGATCTCCGAGTGTCTGAAGCAAACATTCGAAATAGTGCAATATAGAGAAGCAAAAATAATATAATTAACAAGTCCACATATATGTGGTATATGAATGTTACAAAGGATAAGTAAGCATATAATTATTATCACAATTAATGAATCAGTGTGCACCCATTTGACCTTCTCAACGCCCTGGGGAGTATACAATCCGAGCTGCCATTTCACGGCTCTAAGAGGTCAAAATTCCCACAATGATGATACCTCATCCTACCAGGTGCCCATTCACAGATAGCTGATTGACTGACTGGAGCAGCTAGTGTCGCATAGCTCGATTCCTCTAGCTGTACCTGCTGGCATTACCAGACTTTTTATATACAGTATATGTGTACCCTATACATATATAAAAAGTCTCATATGACCAGCAGGTACAGCTAGAGGAATCTCCAGCTGTTTGAAGTCGTAGCTATCGTATTTCCGAGTTCACAAGTTGTGAAAAGCGTTCGTTTGGCGAAATATCCTGTGTGCACAACTTGTGAACTGTGAAAACAATGGCAGCAACAGGGGAAACCATTATGGGTAACCGAAAAAATAATTGCTAACTTTTCCCTACATGAGTTACACTAGATGCTACACTTTTGAAAATTGCAACTTAGGAAATGGTTTACAAATGTATTTACATGTATTTTTCATTAGTATAAGTGGCGAATTATTGACTGAAATTTAAAGGCATAATATTACAGCTGATAGACCTGGATAATGGACAAACGATAATAATAACAGCTGATGAGCATTTGAAGTGCTGCGAATTGCAATGATGATGTTATCAGCTGGTTATGTTCGTCACCTTGCCAGCCTCACGGTTTTCCACAATCTTCCCGACTTTGGTTGCCCTCTCGGAATCTGATTTATTACATTTTTAACTGATTCAGTCCGTGTGATCGCCTTTTGGTCAGTTTTCGTCATTTTACTTGTGCTAAAACACAGAAGCACGTGTTGCAACGTCTAAACTATCAACACTCTGCTTGATATAGTACTTTACACAAGTAACGTACGATACATCAGACAAGCGTGAAAGGAATTACAGATAGTCTCCCCTTGACCGTAATGCTGTTCCCGTTAGTTATTTTTAAAATAATTATTATTATTTATTTATTTATTTATAATTTATTTATATATTTATTAAATATTATTGACATTTTCCATAGCTGTTTTTATTTTCTAAGCAAATTTTATTTAAAATCAGAGAGAGGGAAAGGAAGAACTAAACCTACAAAAAAATGTGTCTGTTTTGTAATGATCTGAACATTATTATTGGTATTGATAAGTCATTATTATATTAATAAGATCACACGTACTGCCACTATGTAGCTAGCAGCTGTTTGTAAATGATTATTGTGTTTAGATCACACCACAGGACTTTGAATTACTTAGATAGATAGTATAATATGTTATTATAAGTAATTCAAAGTCCTGTGATCACACATGCACTGAAATAAACTGTTATTTTAGTATATTTTCAGAAAGAGTAAATATTATGCACCTAATATCATGTTTACCGTCGTAGGAGGGTGTGGAGGTATGCTAAGTTTTCCTGTATCAGTTTTGCTCAACTGTCAAGCGCGTAGCTAGGGGTATTTTAATGTGGACACGTCCGTACTGTAACTGTACTGTATGCTTATGTTTTGTTTGAAACACATAACGTTAGCTAGGGCATTGCTCAATGTGATACAAGCGTCTGCGTATCTACTAAATACGCGCCTGACTGTAAACCGCTAAAAGGTTATAAATTACATTCTCATTCCTACCTGACATCTATTGATATTTTATCTTATATCATATTCCATCTCGGAAGTACAATTATGTGAACAAGGCTGCGTTTCACGAAAGGGGTGTAATGTTATATACGTCAATCAACGTAAATTATGTAATACAAGCAAATCCACATCATTTGCCTCCTGCATTTCGTGAAACGCACCCCAGGTTCACATTCTCACATTCCATATTCAAGTTTCTAGCTAGATCATCTAAATGAATGTTATTATAGTGTATTTAATTAAATTAGTTGTATTTGTAAATAAAGTTTGTTTTTTCTCTTGGTTATAGAAGTTATCTCGAATGCAAACTGAAAATTGGAATGAGGATTCATGCTGAGAACATTTTCAAAAGTCATGGATGATGTTTTGCAATATTGCACAGATTATTATTGAGACTATATATGTTAAATTGTATCTGCTATATAGTTTATAATAATATCTACATATTGTTACCAATAATATACGAGTACAAAAATGTACAAAATGAGGTTTAGGAAAATCGTATTCGATCTACGAGGCAGATACGTGTATTACTATTTACTGAAGCAAAGTACAACATCCGGGTATTCTACAACCAAAGCAGATCGCCATTTTTGTTGAGCGAAATGGAGCTGCTTGCAAACTATTCCGACGAAGACAGTGCCAGAAATACTCCAACATTAGACAGACAACACAATGTAAATGAAACAACTGTTACTTATTTACTTGTCTTGAAATAATAAATGAGTTTGTATGTAAATACACAGGCGAAAACTGTAGTCTTATTTAGTCGCCCTAAAAAACGACAGAATTTTATCTTCGTTGTCGTGGAAAACAAACTAATATTAGAATGGTCTATTATTTGCCGTCGTTATTAGCTCTACATCGTATCCATGTATATGAGTTTAGTTTAAGTTAGTTTGATTGTTGCATAAACGAATGGAAGGTTTCTATTTTATGAAACAGTAACTCGTTTGACCTTGACCTTTTGGACATTTCACCCACACATTTACGCCCTAGTCATCACAGCTCAGTCTTTTGCATAAACCCTGCTTTCTGGTTCGAAAGTGCAAAAAAACACAACCTGGCTGACTTCCCTCCAGGTGAAATGTGCCGGTCACCAGATATGCTGGCTAGAAATAAACTGGTTATGTTTGCAAATAAAACAGTTTAGCAGCAGGAAGTACAACGTACCTAATCAATCAGCCCTATTTCACCCCCACATATGAATTTTTATGGAGGAACATTTCAGCTCCCATACTGGTATTATGCACTGCATTTAAACTATTATTTTGGTGCATACCAATGAATCTGAATAAATACTATGTTGTACTGTTTCAATGTGTTGAAACTCCTAATGACTGGGGCGTAAAGACTTGGGATCCCAACGTACAGGGGCCAAATGACATACATCCGACTTTTTACTATATTTCTGGACAGTCGTATTTTACGGATTTATCATGCTAACGCTCGTTCAGACCTCGTGCAGTCGGAAGCAGATATTCAGTGTTTGAGTGAAACGCTGCAGCGATAACACAACAAGAATCGCTTTAGGTCTGAACAGGCATTCATACTAATGTCATAGGACTTAGATCGCTTGGCTGTGGTCCTGTTTGTTTATAAAGATATTTGTGAAAGGCAGAAAAAAGGATCTGACACCATTTTTATAACGAAAACGCTCATTGGTTTTTGACAAAGTTGTACAAAACTATCGATAAAAATAAGTTTGATATTTCCAGTGGTAAATCTTGTATTTCGATCTAGCTATAACCATGATAATTAGTTCTTTTCCACACCCTATATGTAACTTGGTTATAATTGGCATTTTTGCTTTTGGTCAACCTGAAGTCACACTTGACAAGAAGTGCCACTTAGTTGGCTCGATGTGTTAGGAGATGAACTAAAGAGCAACAACAGTTTTCAACATGTTCAAGGGTGTGTGAGTATCTGGACCCCAGAACAGGGAATAGGTTTCCACTGTACGTTCATCATTGTTTTTGTGATTATTAGTTCCCGTATTAAATTGTTTTGCTAATCATTATCCCGCAGCAACGTTAAACTCCATATTCATTCACTGCTAATTATTATCACAAACAAATATTTGTAGCATTTCAATTCAATGCAGTGATACATACTTATAACATGAAGTTTTAGAAGTTGGGAAGATAGTTGAGCGTATTATCGTTTGAAAAGAATAATTTGTTTAGAAAATGTTTCAATGTTTTTTGTTTGTTTTGACAGCAATATATACTAACTTTAAAACTTATTCGCCTGAATAGCGATACAAATACCAAATGTTATGAATTTCTACTTAAGATACCTAGCATTGTGCGAAATAACCCTGGCTAGTGTTAATTTGAATCCCGGCTTTGATCTCGAGAGGTAGCATTGTCATACTAGCATTACTTATAGTGGTGACTGACTGACTCACAGTTTGTGTGTAGCTGTCCTCTTGTGTTGCAGGCGCCACCTGTGATGGCTCCAGACCCACCCGCAGCAGGACTCGAGGCCGAGTGGGAATCCTTCGAGAAGATGATCTGTGGATCGGCACCCCCGTTCATCAGTGCTCCTCTGCCAGTGGCGGCGCCAGAACCACCCTCGCTGCAAGGAAAACCTAGTCTTTCAATTCTATCTGAACCTCCCACTCTCACAGTCTACCATGACCAGCCTCTATTTGTAGATAGCAATGTTAGCACTGGCCCCCCTACGTTAACTAATGTCTGTGATTTATCAAAAGTTGACTCATCCTGTGAACAGTCCCACGGCCCTAGCGTCCACTTGACTGCCTTGAGTACTGAATATAACCCTGAAATTGTAGACGACGAGTCGTCGGACGATGACGAGATGCCAATTCTGACGATGGTGACCGAGTCTCCACATTCTTCACCAGAGCATTCCAGCGATAGGTCGTCGTCGTCGGGGTCGCGGTCGTCATCTGTCGATTCAGGTAAATTCTAGTCTGTAAATGTTCATACTTCTTTTTTTTTTAATATACTGGTGCAAGATTGATTTAACTTTTTACAGTATTATGTAGACTTTCTTTATAACACAGTAATTTAGTTTTACTTGTGTATTCTATTTTACGACATATAGCTCTAAAATTTCTGTATTTCAGTGAAGAGCTTTGAGAAAGAAAAAGAAAAGCCGTCATCTTCGCCACCAGCATCAGCGTCCAAGACGAGTTCATCACCATCAAAAGAAGCTTCCAGTAGTTTACATAGAAAGGTATCTGTATTGGACCAGAAGGAAATTTTCATCCAGTCACGGGGAAAGTCGAGTCAGAGTTAACCCTTCTACTGCTGTATACACACCAAGTCAGAAAGTCTACATTAAAGTTTTGAAATCGGGAGACCAAATGATATGAAGTTCAATCACTTGCTTAGTAATGATTACTAAATGAAGTTTGGCATATTCTTCACCAGTCGCTATATCAAATGATCGAGATTGACTTGGCATGTCGGCAATTTTGGCATATTAAATACAACCGTAGAGTTAATACTGACTCCACAAAATTGGTAGACTATCCCCAGAAAATTACCCTACCCTCGTTAAAATGATCTTAATAACCCCATCGTTCAAACAAATTTCACAAACCAGGATGGGACCCCTTCCTTTCCTCAATAAGATTTGGTAGGGTGTGTCAATATTTGGGTGGGTTGATTTTGGTTAAAATGAAGTAATAGACCTAAGCCTGACCTATCGCTTGCATATCACATAGGTTTTGCGGATCCTAAAGCTGTTATTGGAGATTCAGCACCTTATGGCAACAGCTCTGTTGCCACTGTCATAAGTTTGGTTGAAGGTGAGTAACAACGGGTGTACGTATAGTTTGTAATAGTTTGATGTTACTCCCAAGGACTTTGAACAAAAGTCACATGGTGTCTTGCGCAAGCGACATGCCGTACATATCTTGATGCACTTTCTGTTCATAGGGTTTTATTTTGATCTCGTTAAGTTTGTGACTCGCTCAGCCCATAGGGCTAATGTGAGATAGGTCTGTTCGTCAATTGTCAAGTCTTCGTCGTCGTCGACTTTTTTACTTCCTAGAAAATGTACGAAAGTTGATACATGAATTTTTTTTTACATGAATATTAACCCTCTCCCTGCTGAAGGCAACCGGACATGCCCTAAAGAGCTGTACCTGTGCCTAATCCAGCAGGGAGAGGGTTAATCCTTCATAAGTGTTTTTGGATAGAACTATTAGATTTATATGTAAATTCTCATCGCAACTGAACGTTTACTCGTATTTAAGAATGTCTACAGTCGATTATCGATACTTCCCATAGCAATGTAAAGCATTAAATCTATGGATATCTTAACATTCTCCTACAAGAAGCACAAGCACTGTTGGCTGTAGTAGACTGTGGATTGTAGTCCCAAGTACCGAGTGAGCTAAAGAGCCCTCTACTACATGAGAGATGCTATTATCGATGTGATTTCCAGATTTGACTTGTGATATGCTATGTATCTGTTTTGACTCAAAAGTTGAGCAGAGGTTGGGCGATTTTTGTGGTGTTCATAAGGTGAGCACATCGTATTGTTTCTTGTCAGTGAACATGTTTTGACATCCGCTAGAAATTGGGAGTTCGACTTTCTGCATTTTACGTGTTTCCATCTCGTGTAGTGCATTTCTATTACACTGTAATAGATTGCTTTCATGTGTCTTCATTGATTGTAATATTTTTGTTTTGTGCTATCTTGCAGAATGCCAGACGTTACAAGAGGTCACGGTCGAGGTCACCACATCGTAGGCACAGACGTTCTTCTGATAGGAAGCGGTCTCGATCAAGGACACGTAAATCTTCAGATAGAAAGCACAGGTCACGTTCACATGGGAAGGTATGAAATAATTTTCAATCCGATATTTGTAATGAATGGAAATGTTTTGTTTTGATTAAATATACCCTGAATGCCGGAATTTATGTTTGGATCTGTTTTTCACTTTGTTGAAGTCTTTAGATTTTTTTCCCAATGTGGAGAACTTGGCATGTTTTCACTATTGAGTGAAGTACTCGCTGTAACATTACCAAGTAGGATGTTGAGTATGGGTGAAAGATTCCCGCTGCGACATATAACAATATTTCATTCGTTTTATCAAGTAGGAATCACTGTCGTTCTGCAAAGCTCTTTGTTCTATGAAGATGAAGCAAAATGCAGGCATTCACACCGATTGTTTTCCAGAGCGGACATCACAGCTCGTCGCATTCTCGGCGCCATGGACGACGGAGCGGTTCTCACAGTCGTCGCAGGTCGTCGCGGGAGCGGAAGTCATCCAGGGACCGCCACAGACGGAAGGAGCGTGGCAGTCGCAAGCCGGACCACAGCCACGACCGACACGACCGACCCCATAGAAGTCACAGCCGGGAGCGGAGGAGAAGCCGCTCCAGCAGCCGCGACCGCAATAACAGGAACGGCCACGCCACCCGGGTGGCGGGTCCTAAGAAGAAGATCATCACCTTCAAGGAGAAGATGAGACAACAGCTGATGAAAGCCAGCAAAATGCTGTCCGAGCAAACTGAGGGCTCTGATAACAAGGCTATTGGTACACCTACGTTTATTTCACTATCATTTTTAGGAACAGATATTTTCGCTTCTCTGTTCCTATCGTAGACAGGATTCATTCACTCACGCAGCAACGTTAAAACTCCATATTCATTCACTCACGCAGCAACGTTAAAACTCCATATTCATTTACTCACGCAGCAACGTTAAAACTCCATATTCATTCACTCACGCAGCAACATTAAAACTCCATATTCATTCACTCGCGCAGCAACGTTAAAACTCCATATTCATTCACTCACCGTAGCCAAAGAAATCTTTGTGGTATATTTTTGTAGTGGTACATTTTTTAGGTTCCACATTTCGTTTCTGTAATATTTTCAAGGCTGTTGCGTTAACCTCCCTTGAACATTTCCCAGTATGTATCGACATCGCTTACCTGCTATTGCTATTTTTCGTTGTAGAACTGCCAAACGATCGGACCAGCAGCATGCCCATGAGTGCAGCCAACGTGTTCCAGGCGATCAGTATGGCCGGCAATGTCACGCCACAGATGGCACTGCTACAGACCATGGCCGCGATGCACCAAAAGGTAAGCTCAGCAACTAGACTTGTATTGGTTGGGGAGTTCTTTCTGGTCCAGTAGAGTTGATCCCGTTGTCATTATGTAAGTCTTTTATTACATGATAGTTGAGTAATGGCGACTGTGGATTCTGAATATAGTTATGGGTGAAATATTCCCACTGCAATGTAAAGTTTAAGAACTAACTCGTCCATTCATTAATTTATGGCAGTTTGTGAGATATTCTAGCCATTGCTGGTTTACAATATGACGATGTGAAAGTCGTTCCTTAGACGCCGATTCTTCATGGTGTTGTTTCTCAAAGAGACCATAGAGCTTTCGTAAGTGCACAATTCCCATATATTTAAGAGATTGCTACAAGAGTCATGGTCTCGTAGTAGATTCGAGAAATCCTGATTAGTGTAAGTGTAAGATATTCATATGCTGCCTTATCGTAGTGACCCCTGCTGTTACACCCATAGGCTCAGGAGATGACAGGAGTGGCGGTGCCCAAGTACTACAACCCTGCGGCTGTCAACCCTCTCAAGTACGCCGAGCAGGTGCAGAAGAGGAAGCTGCTGTGGTCTAAGAACAAGGAGACCAAAGAGGTATAGTGAGAATAGCATGTCAGTGTTGTGCGCAAAGTGAAAAATCATCATGGGCCCAGTTGTATGAAAGCTTCATTAACTAATGACGTTGGCCATTATTCCTGCATTAACTTACTATGCTAATGTAATGCTGCATTAGTTAATGGAGGATAATGGCTCGTTAATGTAGCATTAACGTTTCATACAAACAGCCCATTAATGGAAACTTGGATCCAAGTTATCTGTAGCTAAGTGGTGGTAGAGCCATTACGTATCAAAACTGTTGCAAGGAGCTCTATAACTAAATTCTGTCACTGTCTGTCGTCTTCCAGCAGCAGGAGGAGGTCCCAGGAGGCCACAACCAGTGGCAGTCAACGGCGTTCGTCCAGGACCAGGACGGCAAGATGGCCGCCAAGTTCCGCAAGTTGATGGGCATGAAGGAAGGCGAGGAGGAGGAGCAGGAGGAGGACGAGGAGAAGGCGCGGGAGAGCGAGGAGAAGAAGAAACAGACGGAGGAGCTCTTCTACAGACTCGACAAAGAGTACGAGTTCGCTCGCATGACCACCCACACACACAGGGGAATCGGCCTGGGATTTCAGTCCCAGGGCTTTCCAAATCCATAGCCTTTTTCAAAAGTACTTGCCAAAATTGCATAAAACTTTTTCATATGAAAACCAAATTTTCGAAGGTGAAGGTATCTCGTGACATGTCTATTTTTACCAGTGCTAGTTATTCAGGAAATAAGGATATGATGGATATTTTGATAAAGTTTATGCTGTTAATTGGGACATGTGCACAATTGGTTTGTTTTTGTTTGTCAAAGCATTATAGGTTATGATTTTATGTGCCAATGAAGCGATTTCTATGTTGTCTGTGATATGATTTGTTTGCTTATGTAGATGTATGATAAATAAAATATATTGTAAATCCTCTACCAAAGTATTGAAGAAAGTATTGGTAATGGGATTGTCTTTGTCTTAGCACATTGTTACCGTTTCCACTATTGGTCTTCATGGGGATTTCTTTGTGTTGATGGTAATATAACGGGTACAAATACTGTTTGATAAGTTCACCCGTTTGATAAGTTCACCCTGAAGCTTATTAGACAACAGGTTAGTTACTATAAGACAACTAATAAGCTTCAGTTTTGTCTTTTTATCACAAAGTTGCTCCAAGCATAATACATTGTACCTTCAAATTTAATTTCAAATGTAATGTTTGATCAGAATGCTTTTTGTACAGAACATAACATTAAATTTGGTATTGTACATATTTATTTATCATCTGTAGATACACCAAGAAATGTTGTCTCGACTATAGTATACGATGCATATTGTGTGTATATATTATATGTATACTGAAACACTTACAGATTTGTTTTGCAAATAAACTTGCCAAGAATGACAATGGTTGTATTTTTGTATCCTGTTGTATCACATTTGAAAAAAAAAATAACCATGAGGTTTAAGAAACAAATTTTACATAAATTCTGCTCAGATGATGAGATTTCGTTTGTAAATTGCCTATTCCAACAATCTCATTAAAATCGGATCTCTGCCTAGCTGTGGACCCGTCATATACCTCACATCAGATTGACCTCACCTCGACTCCCAGTCCAACCAATGCAGTGTTTCCCATCGTTGGTAAACAACCCCAAGGGTTTATCTGGGCGAGGTTGTGGTTAAGAGTTCAACCTGACATGACTCAAATATCGATATTTCCTGAGACCGTAACTAGAGAGCGTTATCCATAATAATTCAATAAGAGTTGACAACATATTTATTTGCCATTTCCACCATATATCTGAGGAATACATTGATGTGGTAACCCTATTTGGAAGATTATGTCGATAGCAATTTTATATTGCACCATAAAAATAAAATAAATGTTTATATAGATCTACAGCCATCACCAAATATTTGGAGATGTGCTATTTTAGGTAGATACGGTTCAAGAGGCACAAAGGTGTAGACTATTTGTTTTATGAAGAACATCCTCTCGCACAAGGGATACTTTATTACGCTCGGGACGTAATTAAAGGTACTCGTGGGTGCGAGGATGTATGAAGAAGTGCATCGGCACATGCAAATTGATTTGGGAATCGTTGAACAGCCTATCTAAGTATCTATAATATTTCAATTTTGGGTACCAGTACAAAATTACTTGAAATAATCTTCCAAATTTCATTACTACCTGTGGGTAACACCAACTTTTAAAGGCATAATATCACAGATATTTATGGTTGTTTTGGACTAGTTCTTAGCTATAACTGCAAAGTACATTCACTTGACGTACATAAAATCATGTTTGTTCTTACATCGCTGTGTGGTTGACAAATCTCCACTGAAACCCCCCGATAGATCATCTGAATATGGTCGTATGTTTTTGCTTCAATATATTGATGCAATGAGACATAACTCTAATGTTTGCTTGCAAATTCCTTCATAGATCAGTTGATGCATCAAAGATAAGATCATTAGCGCTACGTTCCCTTTATCCATATAACGTATGAATATTTATATAACTATCGAGTGTTGGGGAAACAATACATCAGTAAATAACAACTTTTGGGTGGATAAATCGAGCGTGGTTATTATCAGATAGAAATTCGTTTCGTTTGTCCATTATACAAGTCTATCAACTGTGATATTATGCCTTTAAAGGCATACTAAATTTATTATATCACAGATCGTTGACCTGAAAATAAATACATTTATATTTCCTACACAAGTACTTTGATAAAACCAGTTACCTATTCCACATGTCTCTCTAGTTATCAATATTTTAATATTATTAGTTATTTCGATTGAATGTTCACGGGTGATACGGTGTCATGTCAGTCCGTGAAGATTCCGTATTTCCTGAGGCGCACTAACAATCGAAATAACGAATTTATTACCATTCAGATCTCTAGTTTGATTTCCAGAGATTACGAAACTTTCTGAGCATATGACGTTTTATGAACACAATTCTGAGTTGAGTATGAAATCGTACTCAGAAAGGTTTCGTAATCTCGGGCCCATTATTTCCGTTAGATCTACATAGTATACGACACGTACATATTGATGCAAGTGGTCGTAACAGATTCCTAGAATGTTATCAGAATGGTACTAAGTATTAATATTTATTTATTAAATACGACACGTACATATTGATGCAAGTGGTCGTAAAAGGTTACTTTGACCGTGTTCAAATATTATAGTTATTCCCCATAGTCAGTAGACTATAGGACATTGAGGATTTTAAGGTATTTTATTCGTGTTTTACAAGAATTTTACCTACTATCCCACAGCGGTGAAGAGATATTTGGAAATACAAAAGCGATTATAATATGTATGCTACATTGGTACATGCATGTACTTTGCATTGTGAACTCCAATTCGGTCGAAAACGACAACTTAATCTGTGATGCTTTGCCTTATAAATTCCAGGTAGAAATCCGGGAGGCTGTTGGTATATATGTATTGTAATGGTGCAATAATGGTGTTATAATTCATAGCCACTGACGACGTCATCAAGTTGCATGAAAGTAATGGTGGGAGCCTCATTGTGAAACTGACTTCCGGGGGCATGAGGCTCCTAATAATGACAACTACTATGAGAATAAGCGGCA
>JAVCKZ010067929.1:0-14290 GCA_034780755.1 Lepetodrilus elevatus
AGTAGTAGTAGTATTAGTAGTAGTAGTAGTAGTAGTAGTAGTAGTAGTAGTAGTAGTAGTAGTAGTAGTAGTAGTAGAATGCGTCAGTATATCGGACACGAGTAAACTACAGTCTTACGGGAATATTTATACCGACTACTTTCCCTCTATAATGATGGAATAACATGGTAGGTCATCACCTATATATGACTGTCTATGCAATACATGTGTATTATACATTCTGAAAGCTAGTTCACCAGTCTCTGTAGAAATAATCAGAGTATACCACGAGATACCTTGTAAACTAATCAGGGAATATCTATTATTGTCTGGAGAAATTGGGCCAATCCACAGATATCGCTAGGCCTTTCCATAATCCCATCTAAGAAGCATGTTACATTAGATTACAACTAGTGCTTATAAGATGGCGTTGCTGTGAGTTATACCACTATCTGGGGTATGCTAGAACTTAGCCCGAGGCTACGGAATGTCATTGAATCGGTCAGAGTTGTTATTGGTTGCTTTCGTGTCCATCTCCAATAAGGACATGTACTTTCTTGGTCCACAGCAATATATATTTTTGTTTTATCTCAGTATGTGTGTAGGGCCTAAACCCTTTTGACACGTTAATAAACTATTGTTTCCCTCTCTCCCTCTCTCCCTCTCCCCCTCTCTCTCTCTATCTTTCTATCTCTCTCTGACTCACTCTCTCTCCCTCTCTCTCTTTCTCCCTCTCTCCTCTCCTTTCTCTCTCTATATCTCATGCGTGCTCTACCAACAGTGGTTAGACTCCAACAAAGGTTTCCGCGACACCGAGTGTGTGTGTGTGTGTGTGTGTGTGTGTGTGTGTGTGTGTGTGTGCTCTGAGGTATTACTGCTGTTAGTAGAGCGTGGCTTACTATATTATGATTGCTTTACTTTTTCCACGCAACATATGATATCAAGCTGTTTCTAATTTTACCACATGGATTCGCATGAGGTCAGTCGGGCATGCACACTTTTGAAATAATAGAATCACAATATGTGAAATGTGGCATCTTGATCTAATATAAGTATGTATAAATACGTTTTAAGTATTATAGGCGTCAACATAGGTGAAATATTCCCGCAATGACATACAACCAATACAATAAACCAATACAAACACATATACTATTATTTTAATATTTTCATCTAACTTTAATATTAAACATAATAACAACAATACTCATCTTGCCTTTGGCTGTAAGGGATCCTATATGATGTATGTAGTTAATACAACTTCTAATTGAAACTATCCTGAACTACATGTACTAAGAATAGTGTAGAATGGGTCATACATATCACTCAACTAGTCATAGTAATCGACTCCTTTCATATTTAGTGACATTTTAGTATGTTGTATATGAACATTCCATATTATATAGCTAGACTGGATTTGGAACAAACCAATACTATAAGTTCACATACAAACTGAAGCTGATGGACAACTGAACATTCGTTGCTCTGGATACCGGAAGTCCACTTGCCTACTGTGGGAACAACATTGATGTTGCTTTAGCATATTGAGATCAATTTTAGAAGTTTGCACTTGTTTGTTTCCCAGGTAGTCGTGTATTAATTACTATTGCAATGAATCTTCTTTGTTTGTTTCCCAGGTAGTCGTGTATTAATTACTATTGCAATGGGTCTTCTTTGTTTGTTTCCCAGGTAGTCGTGTATTAATTACTATTGCAATGGGTCTTCTTTGTTTGTTCGTAGAGGGCGTGACGGAGCCAGTTCTGTCCGCTGAACATCTACAGGCGCTATGTATACTTACCTACTCCGACAACGACGACCTACAACTCTCGGCAGCTCTCTGCTTCGTGGAGCTCAGTGAAAGAAGTAAGTCGACAAAATATATCAGGGCATTCGATTTATATCCATCCATGTCTAGAGATTACGAAACTATTTTGAGTACCATATAATGCTCAAGTTAAAATATGTGTCACAAATTCCCTTGCATACCTTTAACTTGAACATTAAATCTTACATGAACATGTAAATATAGTAATATGGCACAAAATAGAGCTACGTTACTGCAACTAGATCTGGCGTATACGAATTACATTTAGCAAGCATCTGAGGTAATACCAAATACATATTTAAATAACACTATTTTTAAGCAGTTAGGTTTGGAGATACAACATGAAAGTTCATATTCTTCCATAATAGTTTATATTGACTATTTTCAGTGCTGGAGCCACTGACAGTGGAGATGGCCACCACACTGTGCGAGCTGCTCAGGTCACATGACCCTAAGGTCCAGAAGGCAGCCAGCATGGCCATTAGCAACTTTACTCTGGCACAACGTGGTAAGTTCGTCAGTTCTACATGCTCTATTCATGATCTAATATCAACTTGTTGTACTCTGTGATATATCCTTAATATTTATTGGAAAGTAAGTTCGTGATGTCATAAACCTGTTATGAATATAGATAGCGGATGTATGTGTATGTACAATTTTGTATTCGTAAAACTTGGAAATATTTGACAGTAACAAGAAGAGTGATAGGTGAAATTCCATATGCTGTGTTAGTGTGTGACACGTGGACAAGAAAGCTATTATACTTAGCCAGTTTTTGATAACATAGGTTTTTAAGATAGTATTAGATTTAATAGTTTATGTTACTTTGGAGTATGTTCATAACAAATAGACCAATGCAATTCCACAATTTAGACACAGTGGAACTATACTTATTACTATAAACAATATGTCCAATTGTTGAGACTGAGACTACAATGCAGTTATGTTCTGTTCGTTGCAGATCAGAACAAACAAGTTCTGGTTTCCATTGGTGTGATAGCTCCGCTGATTCACCTCTTGTCTTCGTACGACTCAGAAATTCAGTGCAACGCATGCGGGTGTATTGCCGCGTTAGCATCTACAGGTCAGTAGCCTGACGTCACCATGGCAACTCCACCAACTGTGCCAATTGTCAATTAATATGATTTATATGATTACCATTTCCCAATATTAAATGTGTTTTTGTTCCATTAGTTTATGTTTATTTCGTTTTATTTATTCCAATAGTGATACTTCATATTGTTTTAGGGATATTATTCAGATTGTAGTTATGGTGACATTTGGTCATCAATTATTTTGATATGAAATTCAGATGAAAACATAATAATTGTATTATACTGTAGAAGGCAGCTTGCCACAAATCATCACGGAGCACGGAATCCGATCTCTCCTCCGCCTTCTACAGTCGCCAGACCTCAGAACCCAGCGTAACGCTGCGGGAGCCATTCTTAACCTCACACACTCGCGTGAGTACAGTGTCTTCTTAACTTACGTAACTATAGAGACAGGTGCTCCACTGTAATACTAATAAAAATGTTATGTATACTAATCATAATCATAATCATAATAAATACTACTAATACTACTAAATAAAACTACAATACTATTAGTGGTAGTAGCAGTAGTAGTAGTAGTAGTAGTAGTAATAGTAGTAATAGTAGTACTAGTAGAAGTTGTAGTAATAGTAATAGTAGTAGTAGTAGTAGTAGTAGTAGTAGTAGTAGTAGTAGTAGCAGTAGTAGTAGTAGTAGTAGTAGTAACAGTAGTAATAATAATAATTATAATACATATGGTATTAATAACAAATCACGAATATGTTCATGCATATGCATACATATATAATTACTCTAAACTAGTTAGAAAGCAGAAGCAATGTATATGTTAACCTAGATCTCTATTATTTAACTTATTTTGCCTAATATTTATTATTTTTGACAATGCTATTTTGCAGACAATCGACATGCATTTTGACATTGGAGACATGCAGTAGACAGCTCTTATACGTCATTGTTTTGATTTTAGTCATTAATGAAGGTTATTTTCACAACGAATGTTATCTTCATTGCCGTATGATATTTGACATTCAGAGCACAACCGTATGCACGTGGTGGATATCGGGGCGATCCCTGTGCTGGTGGACGTGCTGCACTCACCTGACGAGGAGATCCAGTACTACACGTCCGCCGCCCTCAGCAACCTCGCCGTGGGGGAGAAACACAGGGCCATGATGGTGGCCGTCGGCAGCCATGACGTCATCAAGGTCATGATCGACCTCCTGTACTCCAGACACGATAAGGTGAGGACACGTGCTAATGTGAGGCGAGTGAAGGATTAATGGATAGATGAATGAGGGATAGTGGGGTGACTGAACGAGCTCTAAGCAAGTATCGCCGTTGTCAATAAACACTGAGTCGTGATGGTGGCAGTGGGTAGTGTACTATGTATGCATATACCTTTATGAATTGCATTTATATAGATCTATGTTTCCAATCGTTATCTAGACATGCATGCACATTTGAAGTCCGATATTGTTCCAGAAATTAACCTGATGTTTCATCAAAATATCATACTGAGTCTATATTGTATATATTTTCAGATCGCGTGTCAGGCGTGTTTTGCATTGCGGAATTTAGCATCTGACAGTGAGTACACTAACATGTATAAATGTATATCTATTACTTGCACTTCCGCTTCATACCAGCTGTTGGCACCTTTTCATCTGTATTAGATTCTGCCACTGATATTGTACGTGACTAATTAACCAGTGAAGGTTGTATAAATGTATGGCTTATTCCATTTGTTTTCTAAAATGATTCTCTAATTATCTGTGTCTGTGGCAGTAGATATAGGACAATGTTAACTTAGTTCATTAACAACTTTGATTCCTCGGTGCATGTTGAATAGTGCCACAGACGTAATTGGAAACAAGCTATTATATGCAACCTGGCGTTTTGCTATCTAACTACTCCGGCGGTATAATGTTTGCAAAATGAATAATATATGTAAAAATAATGTAATACAGTGGCCTTCCGTCATTATCTCTGTTAGCTATTAACAGCATGTCCATAATATAGCATCTTCGGATGGTGTTATTTTCAGGTGAACAACAGGTGCTTCTTGTGCGATACGGCGTCCTTGACCCCTTGCATCAGGTCATAAGGTCATGTCTCACAAACACAGCGCCCCCTGGCCCGGACACACTTGCCGCTGCAGTGGGCTGTCTCAGGAACTTGTCCATATTGAAAGCCAATGAGGTGAGTAGAACTTGTCATACACCATGGCAAGTAATACCTACTATAATGATCTGAAAGGTATCTACTCCGCATGTTTTCATACGCGTTTATCCTGCATGTTTGAGAAGCAAACGTGAATAAAAAGGATTATAAAATCTATATGGTTCACTCAATTATTAGACACAACGTTTACAGTGGAATAAGGACATATTTGATTTGAAATCAACGAGTCGATTATAGCTGGATAATATTAGGACATTGGACAAGCTCATAATGAACAGTATCTTACTGCCATTAATAGCTAACTGCACGAAGACCAATGCATCTTTTACGCTTTTGGTGAGTCTACCCGTCTTTAAGAGGACAATATTCCTGCTACATTGACCTAATAATAAGTATAACTATTACTACGGTAATTAACAGCTAACTGCATGCGACCGTTTAGATTATCGGTGAGTTTACACCATTCCTGCTCCAGCTGTCCATCGTGAGTGAAGACTTCCTGCCAGATCTGTGTCGAATCCTCCAGGGAGGCCGCAATCTGGAGGCCCAGAGACACGCAGCGGGCACCATCAGGAACATAGCTGTGGGCGACCACATACACGTGAGTTCTAGAGACTTGTAACTGGTCCTTCTAGAAACAGATCTATAGTGTCACCTAGAACTAACCAGGAGAGTCATGATGGGTCGCTATGTCAGCAAGTCTGGAGTATGATGTACATGCTTCACGCAGCTCTGGGTATCGTTTCTGGGTATCTATGAGAGCATAGCGGTCTTGTAAGTGCCGGTCCCCGAGTCCTCCAGAGTTTCGAGAAACGATACCCAGGATTACGTTTTTAAAGTTAATTCTGGAGTCATCGATATATTTCAGTGAGTTCTGGATAGCGACATACATGTTTCAAGCAGTCCTGGAGAGTGGTGCCTCTTTTATTCAGTCGTGGAAAATCATTTATATTTTTTCATTCAGTTCTGGAAAGTGCTATATATATTTCAGTCAGTTCTGGAGAGCGAGTGTGTGGAGTCCCTGTGTCGCTGTCTGATGGACCTCCAGACAAGGTCAGCTCTCCACGCAGACATCACTGCGGCTCTGGCCGTGCTGGCAGACGAAGGTGAGTAGCAGACTCTGCATCTGATCACTCTGGACTGCATTACACAAAATAAATGTTTCTTAACATATTTGTTCATGTAGCAGCTACTCTATAAGATCACTTCAACATTAGGCCGCGTTACCTCAATTGAATGTTTCCTAATTTAAGTTTTTATATACTACAGGAAGTGGTTTGGGAGTAACTTCTTATCATGGCATATTATATGTACTGCCTAACGTCTTGAAGATGCATAGGGAATGTTCACATTGGGAATGATCACTATGGACATAAACGTTACACATTAGACCTATATATACTATGTCATTTGAGATATGTTATGTAGAGTTCTGCGGCAAATACTGATTGCCTTCAGCATGGAAGGGATGAACATCTTAGTATTATGACCTTAACATTCATGATTTTATAACTAATACACATTATATGGCATGCGAATGCAGCTATTTATGTCCACCAATGTCTCCGTCATACAGACTTGGTGAAGGACAAGATCCAGTCGCTGTGGCGGGGCAAGGTGTTCGGTCGGCTGGTGTCACTGGCGTCACTCAGTGCTGACTGTGAGGTGCAGTACAACAGTGCGGGAATCCTCGGTCAGATGGCTTTGAGAGGTCTGTGGGCTTACCAATACCTATTCTATAAACCGCAGTCATATTCAGAATACCATTTTCCCAAGCTCTCATATCCACTATCAGACCATAGCGCCGACGTAAGTGCCAGATACCCATGTATTAGAGATGGATACGAGCGTCCGTATTGTCTCGTAGTAGATGTGAGAGCTTCAAGAAACGATAGCCTGCTCTGAAGATGTAAACGAATTCGTTTAATTTAAGGAGATATTATATAGCACTTCTATTGCATGAAGATTTTATCATACTTCCATCGTAATAAATTATGTTCATATTAATATATAATGCAAAGCCCTGATGACTACTTCAAAGATTACAGCTGACAAGATATATCACTAGAGGGGTCATAGCATACTATTTTATAGTCTAAGCTTATATTAGTAACAAGACTGACATTTCATATGTTAGGTTAACACATTAGTTTAACATGCTAGCGTACACAGATTACATTAATTAAGTGATTTATGAATTCTTAACGTCTATATGAATTGCTCATGCATATGTGACGGTTGTTGCTTACATAAAATGATGTCATAAAATTTAACCCTTTCTTTGAATCTACCTGTAGGTATTCCAGCCAATTTGAGAGACACCAACAAATTGGGAATTGTTTTGTACATTGACAAGTTGCTCAAATCCCAGGATCTCAGTTTTATTCATATTAGTCTGTGGACACTAACACAGCTGTTGAATGGTGAGTACAGGCAATCGTGTCTGGAGTTTCAGGGAAAACCCGAGCATAATAATATGTTAAAGGTGATATATATATCCATTGCATTGTAAAACCATTGTAAAAAGAAACAAGGAAACAACAACTAATTATTGAATGCATAAAACTACAGACCTGTTTACCTTACTTTTCCTGAACTTCTAGTTTATAAGATATCAGCGTCAAATAAATAAATAAGGAATAATGTTCCTAGACAAATAGACATTCGCAGAGGAATACGAAGGAACTCCTCGCCCCTTCCGTAGAGCAAATAATTACGTTTATTGTTTCGACAGTTCATAAATGACAAGCATACCTAGTCAACCTGCATGTACATCTCAACATAAATCCCCAAAAGAATCATCGATATAATTTTTAAATATAAAGAAGACTGCCGTTTTCCTCCTAAATGACTGGTGATTTTATGTTTGCTTCAGACGATGTGTTCGTGACAGCCTTCAAGGACCACCACATTCACCGCCTCCTCATGCAGATCTGTCTGTCCGGACTCCCGGCAACCATCCTGGAACTGGCGGAGTCCGTCCTCGAGGTCCTCGGGGAGCAGGAAGTGGACGGAACTGAAAGTCCTGAAGACAGTGATGCTGCTACCCCTGAGCCGGACTCTCTCTCGGAGTGCTGACCAGCTGGGATACAAACTGGTGTTGTGTGTTTACCTTGTCTGAGGCTTGGTGTCTTGGATGGGCTCTTCCGTCGGTGATGGCATCGATATGCTGCGCGATAGGAAGAACTGGACAAAGGTTGCTGTCGGATGGAAAGATGTTTACCTTTACCGAGGTTTGATGTCTTTAATAGGTTCTTCCTTCAGTGATTTCATTGCGACCTCATTGAGATAGAGAGGAGGATAGAAGGAAGTGGACAAAGATTGCTGACAAAGGTAAAAAATGGATTTACTAGATGTTGGCTTTCATCCGTTCTGGAGCTGCTAATGCTGTGTGGTGTTGAGGTTGTGTCCTGTGCTTGGAATGAATCTGGGTGGTGTTCTGGTGAGCTTAGGATGTGTCCTTGAATGTTCTGGTGAAGATATTGTCAATGCTGTGAAGGTTGTTCTGCTATGGATGTGAACAATGCCAAAGTTCTCTGATGCAGTGTCTTTCCTGTGTGCGTCCTGGAGGTGGTGCTGGTCGAGTGGGAAGCTTTGTCTTGTCCTGATGCTGCTGATGCTTCTCGAGACGATACTTCCAAACAGTTAGTAATTAGGAATGTACGTTCATTTGTCTCTGTTGATTGAATGTGGTACACAAGTTATCCCATGATTCTTTCAGATGAATGTGGCCTTTTGTAGAGACTCTGGTCACTTGGATATCGACTCAACAATGTTAACAAATGAGCAATGGGTGTGTTGGTAATGGATATTCAAATAATAGTTTGTTTAGTTTGTTGACATGCATACCATCTGTGTTTGACAGTCATTTAGAACATCTATTTGAATACATGCTGTAAGTAAATACGGTATCATACTAAACAAGTTCTAGATGCTGCGGTCGAATTATGTGTGTTCTAATCCATGCCATGCATTTCCTATTGGAAATACAGGTGCAGAACTTTCCTTTTCAAACTTACAAACGTATATCAGAAACAAAACGAGGGTCATTGCTGGATATTAAGTAAGCATAATGCTCTAGATACATTTCGAGTATGCTGTTGGAAGATCATAAACTCATTGTAGCACATATTTCCCAATTGACGGTGTTCCTCATTGTACTAACTTCATCGTTGGGACATTGCATACCTCTCCGGTTGACTGTATGGGTTCAAGGTGTACATGCTAGCAGGTAAATGGTAATGAGACAGTTTGTAGACTTTCATCAACCCTACACCAATTCACGTAGAAACAATTCATCTTGTCAAATGGGAATCCTCAGGGAAAACAAAAATACGATTCTCATAAAGACAATATTGAAAAACAAAATTGTTTTGCTTAATTAGGCAATGTACCATTTCACTGTCATGTTAGTGACACAAACACTAAATTCATAGTGTAATAACTCACAGAACTGATGATCATGCACCCCGTACAGTGAGTGATATCCTTCCAAATGATCTGTTATCGATTAATCAGTTGTATCCGGGCAGTTCGTTTGTACATATACACTGATTGGTGAGCAGGATAATGCGACCTCTCAACCGTCTGACCGATGACCAATCACGTCGTACTCTTCTAACCACGTGACTAATATAGTCTATGTATAAAACAGATTGTCCGGAATATTCGCTGATTTGTCCAGAGCGGAGCACTTGGAAGGAAGTCGATCAGTGTACGTGGGACCATCAGTTCTTTAGGTCTATTCAATATGAATTTAGTGTTTGAGACGCTTTAATTGTATAGTGTGTTACCAACTTACCATCCATTATATGTACATACATTCAAGACTAGAAAATTGGTTAGTGTTGGTAAGCATGTTGTGCACACTAAGCATCTGGGAATATTGTTGGATAGATCAGCTGACCTTAATCGGCCAATCAAAATGCATGATACTATCATAAGTAATATCTAAAAGAGCAATATCGATCTCCTATATGAAATACTGTGCAATATACACATATTAGAATGGAGGGGAGGGCGAGAGAAATGTGTGACGTACAATACAGTGTGCGACTATTTATTATTGACGTTTTAAATACATTGTGCAAAGGTAAAATGCTATACTATCCTATGTACTGTCCTATTGTTTTTCACTATTTGTAAGACGATTTTCTGTAATGTTTTCTACATTCACAACACGTTTTTGTTTCATGGATATATATACAAACATTTATATATATTACCATGACATATTTTTTTGCAGAAATAAATAATACTGGTCATACCAATGTTGTGTGTTCTTGTTTGTTTTCATATCGGACAAGTCTTGGAAAGTATATATTTTCATAATGAATCTTGTATTCAATCAAGTACGTGGCACCGATATATTTATTTACAACTGATGTGACATCAGTTTGAAGATAAATAAAAGCGCACATATAATATACCTGCTTCAGTTCTGTAAACTGAAGTGCTTTATATGCTTTCTTTCATTCATGCATTACATTAACACACACGCGAATACACGTGTAAGCCCACACACGTACGTCGCGAAGCATTTCAAATGGGGAAAAATCAGATACTTAGTTTATAAAACGTATCTTTCACAGTGTAATTGAATTATATTCCTTTGCACGAAGCAGACTACGTATAATCGCTTTCTTCAAGGTGGTCGCCTATCACCCGCTGGCTTTATTATTCGTGGACATTAGCAAGTACCCGTTGGCTTCCTCTGACGTGCTAACACATTGTAATTGGACACCCCATCAGAGAACTTACTGTTTCAGTGGTTGAGGAAAGTGTTCAGTACGTGTCTGTTTACGTGGCTAGGCATGCCAAGCTACACATTTGCGTAGCAATTAAAAAGAAGTAACGCCTGTGATGTCGTTTATTGTTTGACAAATGTATGATGGATGTTGGGGACGCGAGTAGTCACAAGGGTATGTATTAAACATGCTAAATTAAATTACAATCAATTTCGGTTTTGCTCAAAAATTATCTAAATATCTGAAAGATGATTGAATAATAGTGACAGCAGATTCCAGGAAATGTGTAATGATTTATGTCGTTATTCTTAATGATAATACATGTACAGATGTACAGAATGATAACAACTTTAGTAGCAAGTTAGGTTGCATGCCAGGAAATAGCCATACAAGCAACACTAGTTTAGATTGTCCGACGTTCTGTACATGCCGTGCGTTGTTCCAATATTGCCAGTACTGGAACCATCTTATACTGCTGAATATAAACCCTTCATCCCTTGCTTCATAGTATTTAATAAACCACCACAAGCACTCCTTAACTTACTCATGTATTTCCGACAGCATTCTTATACGTTAATAAGAACAACTCACTAGAAAAAGACACCTTTGTTGGCAGTACATGCGTTTATTTCATTCATTAATGTCATTGGATTTGCAGATACAGTGTTACATGGTTCTATATGATTAACCAGTACATCCAATAGATACATATATACACGAGATGAGTATGTAACCTTACGTAAACTATATTACTTTATTCACTACGTAAGCAGTTTGGTATACGGTATATGTTTACTTGACCTGTCTATGTTATTAGTGTCATGTTGTTCTTATTTTTTTTTAGAAGTGCTGACTGTGTCGATCAGCAGACATCGTATGTACACTATACAGTAGGAGGTGGATACGGGCATTGGACTACCATGCAGTAATATCATGTTGACTTCCTGCCACGGTCACCACCTACCGTGGCCTTTCCGCATTGTTGACGTCATTAGATTTCGAACACTGTGCACTGTCCGTACATTACATTACATTACAATGCCGGTGTGCTCGTGTTGTACTAGCGTTACACTGTGACTTTATACATCATCACGACTTCAGTACACTGTATTGTGGTTCGTGTGACATCAGTAAAAATAAAGAAGAAGAAGAATGTTAGAATGAGTACAATCCACGCTGTGCTAGTTGATGTTGTCACTGGCCTGCAGCTCCAACTTGTTGTCAACGTGGTCACCATTGTTACAAACACAGGAAGTTGCATGAAGAATATGTCGATGACAAGTGCAGTATGTACCAAGTCTGTTGATATGATTGATATGATGAAGAGCATGTACAACACGCTCTATCTGATTGGTTAAACGCTATGTCCTTGTCATCCGGGTCCCCAGAACTTGAATCGCGGATGTCCCCGCGTTATTAAATGGAGAGTTGTATTCGCATTCTTCTGAAATTTAGTCATCTTCGTGATTTTCGCGCGTCCTTAAGAATCCCGCAGATCTTATCTTCCTCTTTTTGTTCACATTGGTTTTGATCATGAAGCATTAGCATTTCGACTGATGCAGTCTTGGAATCAGACGACATCACGTGTATGCGTGACGACGTGTCTGCGCAGGTCACAGTTCCGGCGGAAGATCTTGCCACAGCATCTGCAGGGGAACTGCTTGTCATTGGTGTGAGTCAACATGTGAGTTTTCAGGTTACTTTTCTGACTGAAGCACTTGTCACAGCGAGAACACTGATGGCCGGGCGTGCACTGGAACAAAGAGGTCATGGAGGTCAAGGAGGTCATGGAGGTCAAATAGGTCAGGGAGGTCAAGGAGAGATCCTTCTAATAATATAAAAGAGAACAGGAAGAAGAACAAGAGTCTCCTCAGCTCCCCATTGGCAACGTATTTAAGTTCCGTTGAATACTGCATATCCATTGCTCAATGTGAGATTAAAATGATAGCGAAAAATACATTAATTTGGGCTCGCATTACTATCATTCTCTACAGTACTGGAGACTAATTATAGAAATTCTGCTATTAATGTTCATAGCCGTCGCAACTAACGATCCGCTAGTGCAAAATATAACATCTGAATTCACAAAGTGTTATTTTACTGTATTATCGGATTCATCTTACGCGGACATACCGAGGTGTATTTTAAAAGTTATATTATAATATAGCACAACTGCAGTACAGCAACACACGAATAGTCATGTTATTTAAAGTGTACCTGCATATGCAACGCTTTATGAACAGCCAACGTCCGAGACTGACAGAAACCCTTCCCACATTCAGCACACTTGAATGGCTTCTCCTTCGAGTGAATATATCTGAAAATAAAATTTAAATAGTTTATAAAACCCACTTGCTGCAAATCGAAATGAAAACCAACAGCTACACACAAAATAAATACGAGATTTCCCGAGAACTGTACAGTACAGTTTCATCCGGAGCGTTCTTGTGGGAACGTCCATGACCTTGTATATACTTGTGGGAGCGTCCTTGACCTTGTATATACTTGTGGGAGCGTCCTTGACCGTGTATACACATACATATGGGAGCTTCCTTGACATTGCATTTACCTATGGAAGCTATCTGACGTTGTATTTACCTATGGAAGCTGTCTGACGTTGTATTTACCTGTGGTCTCGGAGGTGGTCCTGTCGTCTGAAGGCCTTGCCGCAGATGTCACAGGAGTACGGCCTCTCG
This sequence comes from Lepetodrilus elevatus, assembly GCA_034780755.1. NCBI lineage: Eukaryota > Metazoa > Mollusca > Gastropoda > Lepetellida > Lepetodrilidae > Lepetodrilus > Lepetodrilus elevatus. The sequence goes on from JAVCKZ010067929.1 coordinate 13,484, forward strand.
TCCGTGTGAGTCCTCTCGTGTATCAGGAGGTTGTAGGACTTGGTAAAATGGCGACCGCAGAACTTACAGATGAACTCCTTCTTTGTTCTGAAATAAATCTAAGACTTAGAAAACCATGTCGATATACCGAGGACATGTCTATTCATACAGTTAGAACTATCACAAATCATACACTTTCACATTTTGCCCAGAGGAAGTTCGAAGCTAGATATCCTCTTTACTCAGTTACCAGTACGATCCTTTTGACAAGACAATTATATCAAGGTAAAGATGTATCTATACCCTGGAAGGTATTATGAATGTAAATACCTTGGTCCATGTCTCCGTGTTTTCCTGCTCGTGGTCGGCTGTGCTGGTACGGCGGTGTGAGCTTTGTTTCCAGTGTCGGAGTGGTAGCTGGAAGAAGTTCAACATATGCTTTATATGCCCATGAGGAATGCTTCATTTAACTACAATGCACAGACCGTTCTACGTATAACGGTGACTTCAGTTGCCTGTCAACGCACAATTAAGAGTAATGTAACATTTGACAACTGTATTTCGTTGATCGGACCTTCGTCTCCCAAACCTGGGCCCCTATTCTCGAAACGTGAATAGCAGCTCATGCTATAGGTATACTTAAGATAACATTAAGAACGTTCTTAGGCTAAGAAGATCGTAATAACGTTTCGAGAATAGGCCCCCTGTACTGTAGACTAGGCATACATTAAGGCGTACGCTTTTGTTGCCGATCACGTGGCTGATGACGTACGTCTCTATTTAGGCCACGACTACTGGGACGACCATTTCGTGAGGCACGGTGCACAC
>JAVCKZ010067940.1:2512-14289 GCA_034780755.1 Lepetodrilus elevatus
TACTATAATGAGGCAACTGTCAGATATATCTTACACTGAGATTACTATAATGAGGCAACTGTCAGATATATCTTACACTGAGATTACTATAATGAGGCAACTGTCAGATATATCTTACAATGAGATTACTATAATGAGGCAACTGTCAGATATACAGATCCAGAAATTAACTTAACAATGAAAGTTAGAGAATCGGAACAGGTTTTCTGTGCAAGTTTCAGAATTAGAATAAGTTTACTACAAGAGATACAGAACCAGAATTATCTTACTACAAGATATTTATGAACTAAAATCAACTTATTATGAGAAATTCAGAACCAGAATCAGCTTACCATGAGAGATTTCAGAACCAGAGAGCTTACTATGAGATCAGAATAAGCTAGTTTACTATGAGATACAAAATACACAATGGTTTTGACTATTACAAAACCAGAATTATCTTACTGTGAGACATACTGATTTAGAATGAGCTTACTACCGGTATGATAGATTAGCTTACTATAATAAAAGAAAAGCTTACTATGAGAGATGAGCTTACTATGAGAGATGAGCTTACTATGTGAGATTGTGTATTTCAGGGACCACCGGGATCCTCAGGACCGCAGGGAACCCAGGGGGCGCCAGGACCACCAGTGAGTGAACACCTTCTAATTACCTCAAAATAACAGTGAAAACTTTCCCCATAACACCTCAAAATAAGTGAAAACTTTCCCCATAACACCTCAAAATAAGTAAAAACTTTCTCCTAAACACCTCAAAATAAGTGAAAACTTTCTCATAAACACATCAAAATAAAAGTGAAAATCTTTTTCTAAACCTTGAAACTGAAAACTTTATCCAAAAATTCATCAAAATAAAAGTGAAAACTTTATCCAAAAATTCATCAAAATAAAAGTGAAAACATTCTCATAAATACCTTAAAATAAAAGTGAAAACTCTCTCAACAATACCTCACAATAATTGTCCTTGGTAAGCTGTTTTATGATATGTTTTTGTGTTCTAGGGCCCCCCTGGAGAACATGGGCTTAGAGGAATACAGGGGATTAGAGGAAAGAAAGTAAGTAGAGACGGTTAAACTGTCTTTTGGATACTTTTCTGGAATTGTGCTATTTTATATGTAGCCGCATGTAATATAAGATTCCGCTACTGGTCTCAGCAGGTGGGTTGACCCCTTTGGCTCAGTTGGTAGAGCATTGGATGCACAATCCAGAAACTCGGGTTCGAAACCCAGAATCGGCATGGTCCTCTGGTATAGATCGTCGCAAATGGGTGAAAGATTCCCGATGCGACGTTAAACTCCATATTCACTCACTCTGGTATAGATATATGAAGATCTACACGACGCACACGTCATATGATCACATTGTCCTCTATGCTAAATGTTGACGTTTGTTTGCTGTGTTTAGGGTTCCGAGGGACCCCGTGGACTGTTGGGCCCGACCGGACTGCCCGGAATTCAGGGGATGCCCGGACCTCCCGGTCCCAAAGGAGAGTCTGGAGATCGCGGAGGAATGGTGGGGATAAACAATTTACTTTTACAGACACTCGTACACCAAATACAAACTTAAAGAACTGGGCCCCTTTTCTCAAAATTTCTTAAGATCTATTAGAACATGACTAGCTCATGCTATAGGCAATGAAAATAAATTCAATATTTTATTCGTGATATTTATTCATTTATAATAAATTAATAAAAAAAGTACCATAAATACAATATTGATTAATTATGTTTTAATAGTCTGAAATATACTGTTGAAGCTTTGATGAGTGGGTATACATGTCAGGTCATTGATGTTTCAGGGCCCACCAGGGGCACCAGGTCCCATGGGAACACCAGGCACACCCGGAACACCAGTAAGTATGAACATTAACTCTCTCCATGCTGAACACAACCAGAGATGCCTTATATAGCCGTGTCTGTGCCTAACCCAGCAGGGAGAGGGTTAACCTGCTTTATCCTGCTGGCAATCACAGATGCCCTGTTAGATATTTTAATTAATCCAGCTAGTAGTCTAATCGAGGAATTGTTCAGGCAACATTTCATCTTCAGACTATCTTGAGATTTCTTAGAAAAATGATTTTCCTGAATATCAATCTATTCTTTCAGGCTATCTATTGGTGGTTTCATATCACAATGTACAAATTTAGTTTTGAAAAATCACTTAATGTTTCCCCCGTCATTACTAATGGGAAAAGTAACTTTCTGGAACACTAAAACTCAATAATTCTCAATAATTCTGCTTCGTTATATTTGTATTACTTTATTCTGATACGTATCATTGGTATTGACAGTTGTTACTTGGTTCAGTAATGGCCGTCATAACAACAGTGCTAACTATCGAGTTTTATTTTAGGGAACACCAGGTGTTACCGGAATTCCTGGACCTGAGGGTCCGATGGGATACAAGGGTGACCAGGGAGATCCCGGAACAGCCGGAATACCTGGAATAGACGGAATACCGGTGCGTACTGTTATTGTTGTTGTTATTGCTATTATTATTATTATTATTATTATTACTGCCATTATTATTATTGTTATTATTATTACTATTACCGGTACTAGTATTACTCTTTATAATTATTGCTGTTATTATTATTATTATTATTATTATTATTACTACTACCCTGTACCATTATTATTATTGCTATTATTATTATTATTATTACTAGTATTAGTTTTGTAATTATTGCTATTATTATTAATAGTAGTAGTAGTACTAATAGTATTATTAGTATTGTTATTATATATTACTATTATTTATTATACCTGTGTTACAGGGAGGCCCAGGAGGACCCGGCCCCAAGGGAGATGATGGTCGCCAGGGACAACAAGGCGATCCAGGCCCGCGGGGAGAGAGAGGACCTGAGGGAGACAAGGGCTTAGTGGTCAGTACTCGGGCAATGTCCTTTCTATGTCGATACTTAATGACAAGATACGATAGTAACTTACCACTCTAGTCACTTGCAAGAAAATAAGAGGAAATCATAGTGAATTTAAATCATGATGCATATGTTAAAATTGAATTCAGTGATTGTGACTATATTGTGCCTGTATCATGACTGCATTGTGACTGTATTGTGACTATATTGTGTCTGTATCATGACTGCATTGTGACTGTATTGTGACTGTATTGTGACTGAATTGTGACTGTATTGTGACTGTATTGTGACTGTATTGTGACTGCATTGTGACTATATTGTGTCTGTATTGTGACTGTATTGTGACTGTATTGTGACTGTATTGAGACTGTATTGTGACTGTATTGTGACTGTATTGTGAATGCATTGTGACTGCATTGAGACTGTATTGAGACTGCATTGTGACTGCATTGAGACTGTATTGTGACTGCATTGAGACTGTATTGTGACTGTATTGAGACTGTATTGTGACTGTATTGTGACTGTTGTGTTCCAGGGCCTGCCAGGACAGACAGGCGCTCAGGGAGACCAGGGAGAGATGGGACTGAAGGTTGGTCTTGTTTCCTCGTTTCCTCGTTTCCCTATTTAATAATAGTAACACCCTACCATAATTACCATAATAATTCAAACAAGAGAAAATAATTAAATTTGTAGATGTTTGATTATTAATAAAATACAAAAATTGAAAATAATCAGTGTTTTTATAATTAGGAAGAACTAAATTAAAGTATGGTTGAAATTGAAATAAATGATTAATTTAGGTGTTCAAAATATTAGAGGGCTCAGATTATTAAGGTAATTATGGCACCTATTATAAAGGTTACTGAGCACCTCTGGATGGATAGTAGCTAAGTAGATGCTATAGAAGTACATTATTGTTGGGGTTCATCACATGGACCAATGTCTGTCTAGATTCATCGCAAATGGGTGAAAGATTCCTGCATCAACATTAAACTCCATATTCATTCACTCACTGTCTAGATGATTTAGATATGCATACCGTTACACATGTTTTTGTCTTCTACAGGGAGACCCCGGCACGCCGGGAACTGACGGAGAGCCGGGTGGACCAGGAGCTTTAGTAAGTTTAGCGGGAATTCCACCGGAATCCATTGGTCAGAATGGACATGGAAATTCCATGAACCCATCTGAAATATGACATAAAATTGTTACGCTCAAGTAATGTGGCTGTACTGCGTGAGATAACTCCTTGAAGAATGTCATAGCGGATATTATAATATTGTAAGAATGCCCTGTAAAGCCGATACCTCTGTTGAAGCCTATAATTAAAGGTATCCCAGTAACCCATAATATTATGGACTAAATACCTTCTATTGTTACAACCCCAGTAATGCCATAATAAGCTCTGCTGGAAGAACCTCATAAGATCTGTTGAAGTATTTTGTATTTTAGGGTCCACTATGGAATGACCACTGTTGACATGTTTCATGTTTCATGTTTCAGGGACCACCAGGACCCCAGGGAGAACCAGGGTTGCCAGGAAGATCAGGAAAACAGGTCAATGAAATAATTATTCTCCTTTCTAATATGTAACACTACAGACGTAATGTCCTACTGCAATATTTACAAGTACCAGTAAGTAGTAAACTAGTTTGAAGAACTGTATCATATCTAATAAGAACCAGTATTTTGTTTATTATTATTTTATTTTTGTAATTGTTTTAGTTTTAGTTTTTTTTAATGTATTATAGTCTTACTGAGGCCTTTTACATTGTAAACATATTACCTCTGGGATAATAAAGATATACTATTATTATTATTATTATTATTATTTGCACATCATCTTCACTTGCAAAGTTAACCCTCTCCCTGGTGGGTTGGCCACACAAGGCAATCACGGTAGCCTCTAGTAAAGAGAATGTTAAAATGTTGGTTTGTTTATTCAGGGCGAGATGGGAATCCCCGGCGTGCAGGGCCCCCCAGGAACTCTCGGGAACAAGGGAGACCGAGGTCAGAGAGGTCCCTCAGGACAGCGCGGAGCACCAGGGACCCCGGTGAGACAACATTGAAGTAAATAAAGGCGCACGTCTTTAAATCAAAATTAATATACCAACTACATTTGGATTTCGAAATGTCATAAAGGGAGGAGATTTTAACTGAGGTAATGAGTGTATTGGGCTTTTATCTGAGAAATGACTCACTGTGACGTGTTTCATGTTTCATGTTTCAGGGAGGACCAGGGTTTAATGGTCCTATGGGACCTGTTGGTCAGCCTGGACCCGCGGTAAGTAGAGCCTGTAACATTGTAACACTAATAAGCATGTAACACTGTAACAATAATACATTGTAGTTCTTTTATTATGGAATTAATCTTGTATTAAATAATTAGATAAAGTGGAGATTAGATAAACAGTATTTATTAAGAAATCTAATGAAGCTTTATGCTTAGAATTTGTGAAAATCATTAAATGTTTCTTGATATTTCTTGAGAGCATCTACATAACCAAATACTGGAAATTATGATACCAAGATCTAGGATACAGAACATATACACTGGAGACAGTATAACTCATAAATGTTGTTCCTGTTTGGTACTCAAAACGTCTTCTGTGACTGTCTACCTCTACTCTATCATGTCCTGTACCGAGATATTCCTGAGATACTCCTATGATAGTTCGTGCCACCAGACTTACATTTGTAGTGGGTACCTAAAATTTGACTTACAATCAATTGTGGCTACAACTGTTCTGAGCAACAGGGCCATGTACTATATGTACTGATATATTCCTGATATAATCCTAAGAAATTACTGATATATTCCTAAGAAATTCCTGAGACATTCCTAAGAAATTCCTGAGACATTCCTATATTTACAGGGAGAGCCTGGAGCTTCAGGAGGTCCTGGAATTGATGGAGATCAAGGAGCCATGGTGAGCGAGATCAATTTCCAATGACCTCAACAATCTCATTCCTGTTTATGTGCTCGTACATCAGAATATAACAATTTTAGAATAGAATTGCAAATTATTTTAACAAATTTATTGAAACTAATTCGGTTGATTATCTTCTTATTACATTGCTTTCTAAAATAATGTTTAAAATATGTAAATAATTGTGTATATATACAAAGCAATGTTTAAATTTATCTTTATTATTTATATTTTTATAAATTTAAAAAAAAAGATAAATAAAACATTAATAATTTTGTTCTTTTTTTTTTCTGTGGAAGAGATACGTTAAAGAATTATGGGTTACATGTTTTAATTCATCTTTGGCTAATCTCTATGTCTGTTTGTCTATAGGGTCCTATTGGTCCTCATGGCCCCAAGGGAGATCGTGGTCCGAAGGGAGTCAAGGTGAGACAACTACTTGTCGTGGCACATGGTTCCGGACATTTCATCGCATATGTGCGAAAGATTCCCGCTGTGCCATAAAACAATAATTCACTCGCTCATACATTACATGGCTGATTCTTATTATTCCGAAAACTATTCACCTGATTCCAATTCCAGGGTCACCGTGGATCCATGGGTCTGATGGGAACGGAAGGGGACCCTGGTCCCAAGGGAGAGCCCGGTCCGAGGGGAACCGAGGGACAAAAGGGAGATAAGGGAGAACTGGTGAGTCAAATGTTCATATATTAATTAATCCTTTTAACCCTCTCCATGCATTAAGAGCAGTTCCTGTGCCTAATCCAGCAGGGAGAGGGTCAAGTCACTGATGCGTCAGTTAGAAATCAATTTTGCCAAGCATTTAACAAAGTTTTTGTTTGTATTGGAGATTCGTGTTTATTTATAGGGGATTGTCTCTGGATGTTGGTTTGATCCATATCTGTCACTGAGAGAGAGGAACTATTAACATAGTGTTTGACTGTGTGTGTTTCAGGGACCAATTGGCCCAGGAGGCCCCCAGGGTATTGATGGCAGCCCAGGAATGCCGGTGAGTGAGACTAGGGCCTATTGTGCAGATACGAGGACCCATTGTATGGCAATTTTTTTTTTTTTAAATAAAATCAAAATTGTTTTGTTCCTTAAACATTTTGACATTCTTTTCAACAGTGAGTTTCCACATATGTGAGTGTTAGTTTCAGATGTGAGTGTAATGAGATTGACTGTATAGTCATCTATAAATCTGAGACGTAGACAAATGCATCAAATAAGCTTAAATTAACATCTGTGCTCTACTCTCTATTAAGTTGCATGATCCCTGAAGAGCTTTAGAAGTCATGTTTTCAGACCCTAATCCTTGCTCTCTGTGTTTCAGGGTCCCACTGGCCCGCCAGGACCTAAAGGAGAACCGGTAAGTACCTAAGTGGCAAGTAAAGTGTCGTCACCGCTCTACACTGCACATCTCGTCATGCCAGATAGCACAACATGGTTAAGGAAAGAATATCCAGTCAGTAGCATTCATTGTGCTATGAACCTAATAACTTCTATGAGACCAATTTCCACCAATCAGGAATGCTAATAACTTCTATCAGTCTAATCAGACCATATTCCACAAAGCATATGGCTTATATGAAATTCATTGCAGGACGAGACAGTGTAATTATTAAGGAATAACGCATGACATTTTGTGTGTAAATGTATATTTAATAATTCAAATGATGCTTCTGTGGCTTGTTCTGATGACGTGACTCCGTGTTTCAGGGTATGACGGGATCAAAGGGAGACTACGGCCCACCGGTAAGCCAGACTTTCTCCGTCCTCAGTTAGTTACTCGTGATTCCATGTTAGATTAAAAGGACATACGCTGCCGATTTTACCAATCCTAATTTTTATTATTGATCAATTTGGGTATATACGAGTATATGTGAGTATATATGAGTATACGTGAGTACACATAACGTTTCCGTGTCATATCCAGGGCCCCCCCGGACCCCCCGGATCTCCAGGAGATGGCGGACTTCCGCTGGCCGACATGGTTCCACCGGAATCTTCCAGCAAACGAAAGAGGAAGAGGAAGCGGCGAAGGAGGAGGCGATCGGTCGACGATATGGACATCCACAGCGACGTCAAGGTAGGGGAGATAACTCGGTGATGTCAAGGTAGGGGAGATACCTCAGTGGCATCAAGGAAGGGGAAATAACTCGGCAATGTCATGGTAGGGATGATAACTCAGTCGATAGGGGAAATAACTCAGCAACATCAAGGTAGGGGAGATCATTCAATGATGGAAATATATGGGAGAACTCCGTGACATCAAGGTAGGGGTGATAACTCAGTAATGTCAAGGTAGGGGAGATAACTATGTGAAAGATAATCAGGTATTATATAGGGTTGATAGCTCTTTGACATCAAGTTAGAGGAGATAACAGTGTATAAGCGCTCACTCACTATGATAAATCATGCAGGGATATCTGCCCACATTTCACGCCACTATACATCTTTCAGACAGCGTTCGCTCGCATGCAACGAGACCAGCCGGATATCCAGCCGCCGACCAACGAGGCGGAGATGAAGAAGGCGATGAAGGAGCTGGTGACGATCGTGTTCCGCCACATCGACGGCCTCCAGGAGGAGGTGCACAACATCAAATACCCCCGCGGTAACCGCGCCAACCCTGCCACGTCCTGCCGCGAGATCATGCTGGGACATCCCAACTACAAGAACGGTCAGCCATTTTGAAATTAATTCGTTCGTTGTATTTATAGGATGTCGATTGATGTTTTGTTTACAAATATGCAGTCCCACATGCGTGTACTCAGGTCCTTGTTTCACAGAATGATCATAGCACTACGATTCTTGTAGCGATATGACTCGTAGCAACATCGTTGTGCTACGTCATCATGTATTGGATGAATTATTCCCGCTGCAACGTAAAGCACTAATTTATTCATTCGTTGTGCTACGATTGCTCTGTGGAGCGGAGGTCAGGAGGTCGGGAGCATGGAGATTTCAGACCGAGACTGATGCTGACATACACATGACTGAGCGGAGGTCAGGAGGTCGGGAGGTCGGGAGCATGGAGATTTCAGACCGAGACTGATGCTGACATACACATGACTGAGCGGACATATTACTGGTGTTTCAGGCTGGTACTGGATCGATCCTAACGTTGGGTCCGTGGACGACGCTCTACAAGTGTGGTGTAACCTGACAGCTCGTGGACAAACCTGCCTGTACCCCAAGACCAAGACAAAGATGGTCGGTAACATCCACGTGAATTCACATTGTGATATCACAATCCATGAATTAATATTATAAGTTAATAATAAATTGATCATGCAATTTTCAAGTTAGGTGTATTTTGTGTCTACGCATTTTAAAAGAAATATATACTTTGTTTAGTCCGCTGAACAATATCGGGCCCGAGACTCGCGTGAAGAGTACCAGTGGTTCCACGAGATGGAAGGTGGCTTCAAGGTACGATAGCAGTCAGCTTGTCTATGTTTAAGACCAATGGTCATGAGTACTGTCTCTAGAGATGACCACTACGTCCAGTTATCTTTTACCTTTCCCTTCTTGTTCAAGATGGAGGTAGTGTCTAAAAAAAAAAAAATTTAAACGTAATTTATCTAAAAATGTAATTAAAAAAGAATATTTATAATTTAAAAACATTGTCTCCACATCATTGACAGAATGATCTCGCTGCCAATACAATCATTACGTTGTTAGAATAATTCTAGATAATATTTTAGGTGAAAAATATCCCGAATTCAGTGTCAACTCACATAAATCGCTTACCGACCTGACCTTTGACCTTGTAGATGCGGTACACGTCTCAGAACACCCACATCCAGTTGTCTCTGCTGCGTCTGCTGAGTGAAGAGGTCACGCAGACGTTCACGTATTACTGCTCCGGGGTCACAGCGTGGTACGACCAGGCCAACGGCGGATTCGAGAACGCCCTCACGTTGATGGGAGACAACGAATACGAGTTTGATACGCATGATAAAAAATCTATACAAGTTCTACACGATGGATGCAGTGTGAGTAGTACCCTTAGGACGTTACTATTGATCTGAATTTATTGAAAATACGAAGATTTTGAAATAATGTATTATGAATTTATTTAGAATTTTGTGAGAGTCGTGTTAGGACATTACTATTTATTTAAGTTTATTGTTGCGACTACAAGAGAATACAAAGATTTTGAAATAATTTATTATGAATTCATTTTAATTAATGAAATATATGGATTCGAGTGTAATACCATAGTTCAAATAATGAGGATTTAAAAAAATAATACAGTATATGATTTCATGCTAAACTTGAAGTTTTGTTCACAAATCCCCATATAAAAATTGAGCTTGAGCATGAAATTGTACTTGAAAGTTTCGTAATCTCAGGGTTGATATTGTTGTGTGGATTCTTGTGGAGATGAACGACAATAAAGCTCGGAATGATTATAAAGTTTATCTCAGGGAGAATTACCTCAACCGTTCAAGCATAAACCTTCTTTATAACCGCCGGAAACCGGTACATTCATACAAAACGCGAACTTAAACAAAACATAAACGAAAGGTGAATCATATTCACAACACAGCTCCCCCTCTGGCCGCCTTCGTCCCCGAAGGACATCTGTTAGGGGATTAACCGCGATGGTGGGCGAATTTGTTGCCCAGATGTCTCTCCTTGAGCTGCTCTGGCACAACAGGTCTCAGTGACCCAGTTTCCTCACTGTGTTGGTCAGCGATCTCATATAGTACTCCCCAGAATCTCTTGAGTACTACATAGGGTCCAATCCAAACATGTTGCAATTTAGGACACTTTCCTTTCTGCCTCGTGGAATTCCTCCGGTAAACCAGGTGAACAATCCGATCTCATTGTTAAAGTAGATCCTGTATCAGTCAGGCACTGGTCATTAGGATGTATTATCCGTCCCATTACTATTGTCTGACTACTTGATGGTATCCACTGGTCTTGTGCAAGCTCCACCCGACGTAGTACAGTTTGCTTCCCTCTCACAGCACTCGCACCATGTATCCATTTGCCATTGATCATAAGATCCCCTTGTTTGGCTACGATCTTAGCGTCCACACTCTTAAGGAAATCCATCCCCAAAAGAACATCATCCCTTATCGGAGCAATGTATACAGGCCATTTCCAACAATCTTCACCTAACTGGATGGTCACAGTGACCCCTCCAGTTGCTGTCATTTCTGCGTCAGACTCGGCATTCAGAAGTTTCACACGTTCTGTTCCAGGTCGGATTCCAAGGATTTGTGCAGTTTCTGTTGAAATGATAGTGGCATCTGCTCCAGTGTCGACAACTGCCACTCGCTCTACCCCATTAATAAGTGTGCTGATTGTCAAGCTGCGACACAATTCTGTAAGACGAATCACATTTATGACTGGTACCGTTGCTTCTTCCTTGTTTCCCGGACTTGGATATCTATGAAAACGGTCCCATTTAACTGTAGGACTGGGTGTTCTTGATCGAGAACAATTTCTCCGCATATGCCCCATTTCACCACAGTTGTAGCACTTCATTCTGACTTGTGGTGTATTCGCTTCTCTGCTCTGGCTTGCAGGATGTTTGTTTTCTAGAACGATATCACTGAGCCTCTGTAGTGTAGCTTCAATTCTCTGCAGGCGTTGATCTGAGCTATCAAGCTTTGATGGTGTTGGCAGTTCTGGACTGGAACTTTCACTCCAGGATACCCGTCTTGCTGGTTTGGAGTCGTAGTCTCTTCCCATAGTTGCAGAAAAGTTATGTTCCAGGGTTATAACTTTGTCAATTGCATCATGCAGTGTCAGCGGCCTTTGGTTCAATGCTTCAAATGCGATTTTCTTGTTCTTTAACCCCTTCAGTAAAGATTCTGCTGCTATCTCATCTTGCATGTGGAGAGGCATACCGGGGTATGCACTTGAAACGACCCGTCTAATTTCTTCGCCAAATTCTTCCAAAGTTTCACTCTGTTGTCGCATAGTGCTCAGCCGCTTCCTTGCAGT
>JAVCKZ010067951.1:0-28240 GCA_034780755.1 Lepetodrilus elevatus
TTTTACGTCGGTTTTGGGAATATCCTCTTTCAATTACAGATGTGTTCAATACACCATTTGTATGCATTATTCATATACATGATATGACCTTTCCATAAGAAAATTCTTAGTGAAATATGCATTGATTTTTGTTGTTGTTGTGCCTCTCAGTATATATTAGTTTACATATTCTGTCTTTAAAATTGAAACTTAATTTCTGACAATGTCTTGCTTTCCATTTTTGGCTACGTCACTCAAGCATGTACCACATCATAATTATAAAGGCATTCTGCAAACGTTATAGTCGATTTCCCAAAGTGATTCATGAAAATAATCCATCCTGTCATTCCAAGCATGGAGATTTTATGTAAAAGATGTCACTGGCCCCAATCACACAGCAACCAGTTAATTTGCAGTTACCAAACCTTGTGCACAGATGCAAAGCAATCAATTCTAATATTTGGACCTTTTTATTCAATATCTCACATATCTGATTATGCTACCCATCTGAATACCGTAATTCAATGTGAGGGCGACAATCTTTCATGCCTAATGCATATACATTACCAATTACCATCAGTATCATATGAAAAGATTTATACTTAAATGACAACCATGCTAATGATAAATGTCTCTATCTTATCATTTCTATCAGATATTTACAAAATAAAAGGTCATCACTTTGAAGAACAACCAAAGTGTGAAACAAACCTTTCAATTATTGCTGACTGTCTTGTCATGTGTCTGTCTGTAGTCAAGGTAGTAGGGACATATTGAGGCATAGTGTAAGATAGCCATAATCTGAAACTTATGAGCAAGCAATTAGTTAATGCTCTACTTCCTGTCCCATTTCACAAAGACATCGTAGTCAGTTAGGATGTCATAACATTTTAAACATTGTGAAAAACACACCATAGTATAGGCGCCCATTAGAGTACAGGTATAATGTATTGATAATGAAAAGAAAATTTGGGGCTTAAGGCATTCCTACATTGTTGGATTAATCAATCAACAACATGTAATTTTGTTGGCCAACAGGCTAAGAATGGCTTCCAAAAACATCATAGCGTCCTAGATAGTTATGACAGTCTTTGAAATTGGCACCCGAGGGCTCTATTTTGCCAAGAACTTGCTGGCACTTTCAAAGTCTATCTTCACTTTACTTTCATATAAGATCTCTCTACAGGCCAGGTGATACCATGAAGTCAAAGCAAGAATAATTCAGCTGACCATGTAACCTAGTATGAAGTGATATGTATCATGTACCACTGTTGAAAGTTGGAAAGACAACTTGTATCCAATCAGTTCCAGTGTATAAGAGAAACATGTGATGGTTTCATCACAATCTATGTGAAAGACTCCAATGGAAAGAATGTTAGTGCTGGATTCAGACCTACACCATATATATTGAAACCATGTGCACGTACCATCATAGACTGTCCACTATTTTATTCAAGTATACTTAAAATACTGGTTTAGTACTAAGCTGAAACCAACAGACCCTAAACAGTGTCAGTGGGTTCAATGAGACATTGAACAGTGAACTGATAGGCACACTCACAAATAAAAGAAAATTGCTTATAATAGTGATGCTAACAGTACATGACCACCCTATTGTTGAACATCATGAATCCAGCATATTTTCAAAGGTGGTTGCAGTATGGCAAGAAAAGACATATATTGTAATTAGTGATTGGATATTAGTATTTATTGGTCAGTAACATGTTCATACTGCCATTCAAAATCCCCTACCCTTTACTGAAGAGTGGTGAATAAAGTGTCCATGTCATTATTCATAGTATTGTTCTCTCCTCAGACACACATCATGTAGAGATTGCATCTCTGACTGGAGAAGACTGGCAGAAGACTTCAAGAATAGCCCTTCTGTTCCTGTATCTCCTTCCTTCAACACCTGTTCTGGTTGTCAGCATCAATGCTCATTCAGTCCATCTTCAATACATCGTGTACCAATACAACAACCAATACAACAACACGGCTCTAACAGACTGGGCACTAATGGCTAAACAAATGGCTAAGTAAAGTACTACAGTAAATGTTGATATATGATAAAAGTCAATATTGATAAGGAACCATCACATGGCATTATCAGATAAGCACCATACCAGTAGTGTTGGATATAAATAGTCATAGCACCAGTAGTAATGCTAGATTTGGGGCTGTATGGTTTGTATAGACTGATATGACATGACCTTCCAAGATTCTATGTTTTCCAAGACAGGCTATATACAATGTTATTCTTGTTCTCTTCAGTTTACCTATTATCATTTCCACAATGCCCAAGTGACTTCGTATCTACATGCTTACACACAGGAATCTATTCTTTTCTCTTTAACTCAAGTGCTATCTGAATACTAATCAGAAGACAGGTGTGCATGATTGATTCTCTTTGTTTCTCAATGTGAAATCTCACAGCCCATGGCCTGCCAGAGAAGACATGTATACATATTACCTGCAGGTTGTTACTTGCAAGTGTGTATGGTCAGGTATTCCATATTAGCTATGTATATTGCACACACTGAAGGTAAGAATCTCAATGGAAACCATTATCCTTTCTTCAACATACACTGAGGATAATATGTATTTCTCAAGGTGAGGCTACCTCACCTAGACTCACCAAGTACATGCAGAAGATGAAACACGAAGTTTTGTATGTTAATTAGTATTGAATTTATATGAATGGAGACAGTAAAACCTTTCATCCAGAAATCTAGACTTGCTCTACTGGTCCTGGTGACCATCTTGAGCAGGACTACTTGGGTAAGAATGAGGTCTTGGCACAGGCATGTCAACACCTAGACCTAAATCCTTGATCTCGTATGTGTACATGACAGTTTATTACCACATCAAATTACTGTCATATGCATACTCCCCAATAACATAAAGCAATTACTGCATGACAGCTGTACAAGGGAATCAATGGTGCCAGTAATTATCAAACTATTTCTTAATATAATGTGTAGCATAGTTGCAGTAAGTATAACACCCAGCAGAGAATGGGTACCCGGAAGGATGAGATGGACATGTGAATGATAACCTTGGTGTGCCTTGTATGCCTTGTATATTCCCCATGGAGTTGAGAAGGAATTTGAGTGCACATATCCGTTGACCGGAGTAATAAGCGCATTTGAGCAGTTATTCTGGATATGTGCGCTATATAAATGTATAATAATAATAATAATAATAATAATAATAATAATAATAATATGCTTCCAAAATGCTTTCAAATAGGATGATAAAATATTCGTTGGTTTAATTTGATACATATGCAAGGATAGCAACCAGGATATCACCCATAATAATATTTATCATCTTACCTTTCCAGAAATATTGATTCAATGTAGTAACATATTCATGAAGTTACTGTCTATAATCCTGTAACGTTGAGTATATAGAACAACTCGTGTTGTCAGTATCCAAACATCTTGATACAATGCACACAATATTCCTGGATCCAATAGCAGCACGTGCGGAAGAAAACAAACTCCAGTTACATGGTACGCTTCCGCACGTGCTCGACATGCGACCGTGCTATAAATAGCTCAATCAAAGTTAGCGGTCTGTCGTCTGCTGGGGGCAACACGCGGTCCACGCGGAGCCATGTTTCCCGCCAAAATGACAGGTTCCATCACACCACAGGTGAGCGTAATCCAATCCCACCACGGAGCAGTGATTATTAACAGTTAAGCACGTGGGTATTCCATTTACTGGCACTTGCACATATCCATGAAAGCTAAACATGACTGAAACGAAAACATGATGCTTCCCCATTGGTGCCGAGACGGCTGGTGCCGGGTGGAGGGGCAGGCTCCACATGGTCGGGGTGGGGGGTATATTAGGGGTGGGTCATATGGGTGGGGGTATTTTAACTCACCACCAGATCCGTACGACGTTGATGACTGGAGGGGACGTCTTGAAAGGGAGCGTCGTACAAGACGACGTTTGTGTTGCAATCGCCTCAAGGCCTGCCCCACTGAAAGCAGAAAACATTTCCGTGTTGCACCCAACTGCTCCAGTACCCACACCTTCTCTATCAGGATGTTATTCCTCCATCATACTTACTTCTTTCGGCTGTTACCCATCCATGGTTCTCTCTACTCTGCTTCAGCACGGCGCATGCTTTGCGGACATGACGCTGGGGTCAGAGGTCAGATTTCAGCATCATCCTCTGCAGTAATCGCCATCTCCGGCGTGTGCACCGCGGTCTATATGTAACGACGACGTGTTGAGCTGTGTCGCTTTGGTCACCCCGGCCACGAATCAATCACAAACTTAATATCACCAGTCTTCCAATATTAAAGCTACTACAGTCGACCTTTTCCGGCCAGGAAAAATTATGCGATCACTGTGGCAAATTGTATTGACTTTAGTATTCAATTGCTTTATTCTTTGACAGCTGAGACATGAGTGCCTTTACAGTTATTTTCTGCAGCTTTAGTGTAGCGGGATTTCACTCGGAGGGATATTTGTGATTGTACCAGGTAGCGAGGGAGGGATACCCCGGCGCCAAAGGGAACGCATTCACTAGAGGAATGCCGCTGCCGTCTGCTGTTCTACCTTGTCGCGGGAACCAGAAACAGACGTAATGGTACTATTCAAAGACGACCCTACTGCCGCTTCAACAGCCATCGATCCGCGGCCAAACTTCCTCTCCCTGTCTCCGCCAGAATAGCGGGCACTATTCCCGTGACGTCTCGGGGAGGACGGCGACACAGTGAGAGGAAGGACTGTACACCCCCCGTCCGCTCAACACCGTGGTCGTCTACTCCAATGTTCCTTCACGTACTTATCAGGCCAACAATGAACATGCTTAAGGACTTATCAGTGGAATCTACGGTACAATGGAACGTAACTATGATCCCACTTTCCCAGTGGACTTTTGATTGTTTCATTGACAATATAGGATCAGTGTATATATATATTCTATACTAATCCATAGACTCCTTTCCCGGGAACAGATTTCAGGCTAAAGTATACCTAGACGTTGTTTTGTCTCCTGGCTCTGGTCTGTGTGGCTCTGCGACAGTGTTCACGCACGGCCTACTGGCAAATCATTAAACACTCCAAGTTGATCGGCCTGGCATTAATCCATTCATTGAGCTCGTGCCAAGTGACGTCATGGACTTCACTCTCACGCGATGTGGACCCAACGCAGGAAGACCTGCTGTATTCAAATCGCCGATAGCAATGCTTTCCTGTTGTTAATAAATAAAATCGAAAGTGTAGAGATGTTACTTGAAGTCTGTGCACGCCATTCAATGATTGGACAAATCGTAATTGATATTGTGTAACTTTCTCCGAAAACGGGCTCGACCTTGCTTTTGGATACGCGATTCCCGTAACCCTTACACTTTATACAACACCCGAAGCACACACATCCAAATAGTAATTAAGACGTATTTCAAGCAATAGGTTACCAACAATAAGCCACATTCAGTGCCTCTGTTGATATCGTACAAGTATACACACACACCATAGGGAGCTTCCACGGTACACCTGTATCCTATAACTTAGTAGGTGTGTGTATATATTCTGGTCGGGTCTGTTTTGAGATGCCTCAATGTTTTTCAGCCGTATATAATTGATGCTGTATCGCAGCTCGCAGTTGTACAGAGGAACGTGTATGTATTTTCCTGTATATCGTGTACTTCAATATTTACTATACCCACTGATACTGGTATATACTGGCAATATTGGAGAAATTGTGCAATGTTTCCATCACGGCGTAACGAGATGATTATTTGTATTTCGCACAAACAAAAAATGAACCTTCTTCAACCTGGATGTTATTACGCTGGATCAATATTAGCAGAGGGCTGGAGAAAAAACAATTACATACAATATGCATTAATTGTCTGCTGCTTATCCATTATGCAAACGTTTTCTTATTATGTGGCTCGTCGCAGATGGGTGAAAAATTCCCTCCGCGATATTAAACTCCCAAATCGCTCATTATTATCTGCAGACTTACTTTCATTAGTTATGACTCGTGAGCCATGTTTTTTTCCCCACTTTGAATTAGGAATACAATGAGCTACATTACGTTAACATTAGATCCAATTCCTAAAACATCACTGAAAAGCCTTTAAGAAATGCAACGGTAGGTCTACTTTTAGAAAGGAGTTCTTTCGTTATTTGCACTAACAGTATGATGAAAATGTTTAGACAGTGTTAATTGAACCCTTTACATTATAATTGATTTAAATCTGGAGATTTACTGTTGTTAAGATCTAATTAAGAAAACCAATCTTTCAAAAAGTTCATTATTGATTTATAAAAAGTCTTGATGGACTTCAGATTCAATGGCCACAACACTTTCTGGATATATTTCATATGTAAAATCAATAATTGTATTCCTATTGTCAAAAGCAAAGACTCAAAAACTAGTATCAACTATCTCACAAGTCGTATATCCAAAAAGGATGCCGTTATTGCAAATATATTGACTTAGTTTGATGCCTGAGATTTATTTAATTTATATGAGACCCATTATTTTTTTAATGAGTATGAGAAATGGATAATTACGATGGTTTGCTGCCAAAATATTTATTTTCTTTATAGTAAAACCTATTCAGAATTTCTTACAGCGAAGATCAATTCAATATTGGTAGAACCTCGGGTGATTGAAAGGTATCAAGGCATTATGCCATTCCCAGCCAACAGATCTTATAATTTGGCTATATAGTTGATGTACAAAGTAGTGGACAAATGGTAGTTGTGGAGCTGTCCTGGCTGTAAATCCTTTGCACATCAAGTCAGCTTAATTAAATAGAAAAATGTAATTCAAAATATCCAGTGCACCATGATGAAATAAACCCATATTTATATATCAATTTATGCCGATTGAAATAATTCTATTTTACATTCTTCTCAAAGGACTATCATTATTACTTTCAATACAATTAGACGTATTTACCAAACAAGTCAATTATACACTTGTTTGCGAATAATATTGTGGTAATAAATTGCATGATTAAGGCATTCAGTAGACTGAATTGTAGACCTGCCCGCATATACATGTGTAATGTAAAGAGTTGCGATCTGAACAGATTCGATTAGAACGTTCAAGAAACCTTTCCCCTTTCTTTGGTCTCTCTAATCGGAATCCGAGGAAGCCTCTTTCTAAGTTTTCCTTTTTTTCAGATGACGAGAATACAGGAAAATACTCATTCAAATCCGAAGATGCAGCTAAACCGCCTTCGTTTTTAGAACAGCGATTGATTTCTGCCCTGATGGAAATCATTTGACATCAGATGTAGAAGAGGTTGTTTGAAGAAATGGCCAGGATTTTAAAGCACGTCTGAATGTCTACTGCCGTGCCCGTCTAAGGAATTCTAGTGGAACTAGTTTGGTAGACGAAAGCTCTTTGATGTTAGGAGATGATGGTTACAAGCGTAACGATTCATTGCTAGACTTCCAAGGCTGTGCACACCCGCCTCATAATTCATAGCAATGTGCTTCATATTATCTGTTTTTGTCTGGAAATAACAACCCGTTTCCAAATAAGTAGCCCGAATTTATCAGATGAATCATATCTCTTATAGATTTAGTTTTGTCATTACGTAACACACATATTTCTAATGGTGTTCTCTGAGCATGTACACCATTAAACACACCATTTCGATAATTGACGCGAAAACATTATTAGAATTATCGACAGTACAACCAACGCCATTAAATGTATCTGCGCTGGTTCGATAAACCCCCTTTCAGATGAAAACGATTACATCGTGGGGTTCAAACAAAATCCTAAAGAATGTTTCTGTTCCCAGAGAGCTGAGTAAATATGTTTAAATCAGTCCGCACTGAAGACGGCAGATGAACGTCGAGCAGTATACATTCTCACGTTGTTTTAAACTAAAATGTGTTTGAATTAATGATCAATAAGCTAAAAGTACTCAATTGATGACATTGTAGACAGGAAAGAAGCTGTGTTGATTGATCTCAATTATCCAAGTTTAAGTCTATTTAATTAATGGTGGTACGTGGGTGGTGTTCCAAGGTAAACTACTCTGCCTACCACATGCAAACACACCACCATTAAAAATATATGTGGTGAGGTTTCTACAGAGATCAATTATATGTTTTTGGTTAAATGATGTATTTTTGAAGCACGCACCTAAGCGTGCACTGCTACATGGGCTTTATAGTGAAGATCGTGTCTTCTCACGTCTCCAGGTTTTAAAAATCGATAACTATTTAAGCTAAGAGTATAGATGCACATGAACAAAGATGATCGGTGAGCATACGTTTGGCAATGTGGCACGTCAGAACTTCAGAACTAGTGGGATGTTCTTCTGCTAATATAACTTGGGTCTGGAAGGTATTAACTGTTAAGTTCATACTATAATATAGGCACCATTACCTATAGTTGACATATTTTATGTGTTTCCAGAATTATATATGGAAATGGCATCTGATAAAATTAGTACCGTTGTGCATATCAAACACTAGTATAACAAACTAAATGATCTTGTGTTGAATTCCAATCCTGCCCTGATTCAACTAAGCTTACTTGAACACTTAGCAAGCGCCGGTTTACTTTTTTTATGAATTCTGTATGGTTATCACTTGTGACTCTTTTTTAACAGCCGTGATTTGTTTTTCCTGGGCTCTGGAAAGATGTAATTATTCCACCTCGACGTCCATCTCAACCTCCTGCGCACACAGCTGCATCTGGTTCTAACGTTATTCGATAATCAGAGATGCATCACTGCATAGTATGTTTGCAGCAGCATCCGATGTAATGTTCCGTATCGGAAGGTAATTAATGCACAATGAATAGCGGCTTGTGAATGTATTAATACAGTACCCACTGCATGCTGTAAGCAGTTTCTATTGAGTACACATCTTCTTTGGCAATACTTCGGAATTGACACTAAACATACTTGTTCCTTTGACAAGCATTATCTGAGAGATGCCGCATTACAATACATCGACATTCCGATCTATCTATTATATCGTCGATGGATCTATGTCTACTTATTTATTCCCCCGAAATATTACCACTAGTTTACATATAACAAACGAAGACATTTAAAAACCTATGACAGTTTATTGTAATTTTAAGATGATGTATTCAAATAAAATAATGGCCTGCTTCAAGTGCCTGTGTTGGGATTGAGCGACATTGGGATATCTCAGAGACTATATAGTACACTTTGGTCGTATTTGCACTTTGGTCGTCTTCACACGTTCTAAGACATTATTCAAGCCACGGGCAAAGCTAGCATATTAAAGTCCTAGCTCCAGTCCTGAAATGAGTCCCTAGGGGACAAGACGTTACTGTTGTAGACCCATATAGGGACACGTATATGTTCCGCCAACGCATGAACACGACTTTGGTCCTGACCCGACGTAATTTAACCCAAGCTCCGAGAAGATTTCATTCAGCGATGAAAGTATTTCACCCTATGCAATGACAGTAGTCGTGACGTACATCCTTTGCTTTATTGGTAGCAGTCCTTCTGCGTCTGTTCTCTCCACGCATCATGGCGCCCAATGAAGTCTCGCGTCACGCTATCGTTGCCCGTGTCATCCGTCTTCATCAAGGAGAGCTTCATCATTATGTTCTTACCATGAGGGATGTCCCGAGTATTGTGCCCCCTACCATTCATGTACTGTTTCCCCGTCTAAGACCCAGTAGCCGACACTCTGTCAAATAGTGATGGTAAACTCTTTAATCAAGGCCTTGGGAATCCCAGATCTAATTTGTAATCTCGGACGTCGTGTTTGGACGCGTGGCCTGCGTGTCCTCCGACCGCCAGCCTTCATGGTGGGACCACGCGCTCTTTAGGACGTTGACCTCGTCTGCAATTAGTCAATCTGCTATATGAGGGGATCGTGCAGTGTATGAAACACACGTGGACCTTAGCATAACTGTAGTCGAGGTCATATGAATACATTTGTTAGAAGTCATGTTAGGAGCGTATCAGCCTTCCGATGAAGACCATTGACGTCTTCAAACTTCATGGTACATTTTACAAGCGTCAGCTAAGACAGATACATTATATACAGCAGGTATATCCACTTTGGGATGTAATTGATCCACTTGCTGATTTTACAAGTGTTTTTGCTCACCTATACTTTATGGTAGACTTAGAAAAATAATATTATTTATATCATGACATTTCGATATGGCAGTTAAGATGTAATTGGTTTTTGTGTGGTTGTTTTGTTTTGTAATTTGACTTACGTGGAATAATAATTCGGTTAAATGTGTCTTGGGATTTCACGTTCTCGATGAGATTATAAACCTGAGTTTGCATTTCCAAACATAAAATAAAACAATGGTTAAATTAATCGTTTGATACGTGTTCAAAGTAAACGTCCTAGGCGTTCTTCTCAACAGTGTACAGGCCAAGTATAGAATGCCATCTTCTAAAGGTTTGCCAACGTTACTTATATTGTATAGTATGTAAGCACTTTCCTTTGAATATCACCCCACAGGATGGATGCAGCAGAGGTTGTATTGTCAGTCATTATAACCCATGTCAGTGTTCGAACCCAGCGAAATACTGAACAAAGTATGTCATGCATATGTCTAATGTAGCATAGAGATCTCGGCGGAAACCTCGAAGATTTGTCTATTCCTGTAACTGTATGATAGCGGATTGAGAACGATAACATCACAGAAGTTAGAACACAATGCACATTTAGATAGCATCTGCCAACGATAGTTAATAAACACGTGTAGAGTTCAAAGAGTGTTCTTCAACGCCCACCTGTTGAAAGCTATATTTAGCTTTCATTTATCTCCCCATGGTATCGTATAATTACATTTTCTTTATTCAATACTTATTCACACACATTGGGCACTTGGCCAACTTTTTTTTTCAATAGACGTTCCATTATTTCTCTACTATGTCAACTATACATAGAAAGCTGAGATAGAACGGAGCAGACACGTCTTCAGCTTGGTACTACCGGATACCCTATGTTTTTCATGCAATCATAAACGAAATAACTTTCTAACGTTAATGTCGAATACTTTAATAATAATATTATTGGATCGTTAAAATGTGTGTGATATGCAGTACTAATACCATTTTACGATGATTTATTCCAGAATACACCATCTGAACTGTCGTTTTCGCCACAAAGGTCGTAATTTGGAAAGGTAACCTGTAGCAAACTTCATCATGCGAAATTATATTATTTCCGTTTTCACGACGTTTCTTTCACGCTAAGATGAACAAAAAACATGAGTGTGCAGGGTAATCTAATCATTTGCGAGGAAAACGCCGGCAGTAAATTAGGTTAGAACTACAGGAGCCTGTTACGACAGTGTCAGCGAAGAAAGAACAATTTGAAAACAATAATCTATCCTATAAATCTATGGCAGGCGATCGATAGGAGGTCAACAAACGAATTGCATCGCCGGTGGTGCAGAAGCGTTGCGCAACTTCGTTTTATTAGCGCTTGGCTGCGGTATGTTAGGACATGGTTGCAGTGCGCTAAGATGGCAGAGAAGCATTTTCTTAGAACAAAGATGCAGTATGTTAGGGCATATTTTAAGGACAAAGATGCAGTATGTTAGGGCATATTCTAAGGACAAAGATGCAGTATGTTAGGGCATATTCTAAGGGAAAAGATGCAGTATGTTAGGGCATATTCTAAGCAGTATGTAATGACTTGGCTGCAGTATATTTGGGCATTATGTGCAGTATGTTAGAGCACAGATTTTATTTTGCCAATTAATTGTTCCTACGCCTGAATCTTTCTAGTATTGCTTCTTAATATATTATGAGTTACTGTGTTACTTTGTACTATCCTATATAATTGACTAATTCACTGCCCGTCCATATCATACTGCATCTGTATGATCAATAATTCATCTTTGCATTAGTTTCCTCATATTATTTCCCTGATTATATAAGCATACATTTATATTGAGGTAACGAGTAGCTTATGGTTCGATCTTGAAGTCCCAACTGATTAAACTGCACGAATATAGCACCCTAATTAGTGTGTCTTATCTGTCGCGTACCATTTGCATGTTGACTCTAGGATGGGGTATTGATCGTGAAGGATGGACGTTGTGTACTAAAGGTTAGCAGGTCCTGTATCAGCTGGCTTTCGGTCATAGTTGTCATAGTATTATTTTAAAATCTTATTTTAATTATTCTACCGTCCATATAACAAAGTAGCATTCATCAATGCTCTTCGGTATTCGCTGTTCCGGTTACATACATGTAAAAGTAAAACACTTGCATTTCCTGTAACAATTACGGCAAAGTTAAATTGTATTCCGAAAATATCGGCGGAAATGCCACTCATCCAGGTACTCTTCACATAAAACCGCTGCACAGCGCACTAACCCTCATCAGTGGAGTTTTTCATTGTCTCCCGCGAGCACCTCAACTCTGACTTTGATACTACGTCATGCCGTCCCATAAAGTGAAGGGAAAAAGAAGACTACTTTAACTGTATTCTCCATTTGTCCGTACTGTTTGTACAAGTTTATGAACAACGTGGAAGACTAGAATGCAATAACGTAGCCAATACATCTCATACTGTCCAAACAAACTGCCAAGTCAGCAGTTTGTTATCCTAGTCTACGTGGTCATCAACGTATATGACAATACATTGAAGTGATTTATATTTACACAACTGTTGCTTTCGTCTGTCGCTGAGGATTAGAATAGAACCAAATATAATTTTTCCTATATCGGTATTGACCAGATGGTGTTCATACTATAGCAACCAATGCCTATTTTAAACGTACTTTTATTATCTACTGCTTCAGATTGTTTTGCAGCTTAGTCAATGAGACCAATAGTCTCTCGGGTACTGGATATATGAGTAAAGTATAGCAGCAGCGTGAGATTGCCTCCAGTACAGACTCCTGGTTAGGTCTAGAACGCTGTATCGTTATATCACTCTACAGACATGTGCTACATAACATAAAGTGACTGCACCAATTTCACACAAGTGGCGTACTCTGTTAAACTGTTGCAGACACTTATGTACAAAACTATCATCGCTTAATGGCTTTCTCCGTAACTATCATCTTGCTATATGACATGATAGTAATATGGGTACCCTTTCGTGAACATCTTGGATCCACTAAAGATCATGCCATAAGTAGTATTCTTACTCATTGATAATTTGCCTGATTTGGATAGCGATATTGGTCTCAGTGAGTACGGGAGTTTCGTGAAACGGCGCCTTATAGTCTGCAACATCATTAATTCAAGAGCATGTATTTTTGGTTAAGTACAACATGAGTATTTAATACTGAAGTACATACTGCATGCATTATCTTATATAGCTATCTATACATTTGCCAGTTCTAGAAGTTTTAAAATTAGCTGGGGGGGAAAGTAGAACTTTTACAAAAAACCTACCAACCATATTCCATCGCATTCTCCTTTCCTGCTCTCAGAATAACAAATCTACTACAAATCTGTCATCATTTATCAAATGCCAGGGCGTATCGGAGTAGCATCTCGTGATATTACTGGCCATGGATTCGCTCTGCAGGCCTGGCGTGATATTAAGCCGTCCCAATTGGTTTTAATTGCAGATGTGCAATACGTTGTCAGATCAATCTGCTGTCCATCAGGACCTGGCTATCGGCCAGTACGGTGTAGCTCTGCCCATACCAGCAAGTCCTGCACGGGAACGTCAGGGTAGTGTTCCTGGCTATCGGCCAGTACGGTGTAGCTCTGCCCATACCAGCAAGTCCTGCACGGGAAGGTCAGGGTAGTGTTGCTGGCTATCGGCCAGTACGGTGTAGCTCTGCCGATACCGGCAAGTCCTGCACGGGAACGTCAGGGCAGTGTTACTGGCTATCGGCCAGTACGGTGTAGCTCTGCCCATACCAGCAAGTCCTGCACGGGAACGTCAGGGTAGTGTTACTGGCTATCGGCCAGTACGGTGTAGCTCTGCCCATACCAGCAAGTCCTCCACGAGAACGTCAGGGTAGTGTTACTGGCGAGCGGCCAGTACGGTGTAGCTCTGCCCATACCAGCAAGTCCTGCACGAGAACGTCAGGGTAGTGTTGCTGGCTATCGGCCAGTACGGTGTAGCTCTGCCCATACCAGCAAGTCCTGCACGGGAACGTCAGGGTCGGCGGTACCCAGGTGGCACCATGAGCTGACACAACGTCTGTACTGTTCCAGCCATTCTACCGACTGTGACAAGAGAACCCACAATGATCCATCTTTCCAGAAACGCGTCATAAACCGTAATGAGTATGAACTCTACATTTACAAAGCCTCTCTTTAAACGTAGCTTCGCAAAGCAAATACAGCTGCAATCAGCTATTGCATTGGTAAATTCACATTCCGAGAGAGTTTAAGAATACATTCAGCTTTAAATTCAACATCAATATTAGTGTCCATATAGTAGTATAATAGTGTGATACCGGTAGGTGGTAAAAGTGTCGTATTTGAAGTTAAACGTACCACATTTCCATTGACAGGAGCATACTCCCATAAGACGAAACCCATCAGTAATATACACTCTCATTTGATTTTCTCCTTCAACAGAAGGTCGCCTGATGAACTATTCCCGAACGTTGCCGAGTGCGATCAGTATCACCATGTCCAGAACACGGGGTCACCGCTGTAACAGGGTTAGCTGTGGCCTGTATCACACTCACAACTCTGACCAGATGATGACCATTGCAAAGCATTCTTAAACCTAATACATGTACATATACAATTAGACCGTATCGTTTCAGCTTTCAAATACTCATACATTTCTTAGATCTGGAACAAAAGACGAAAGTATCCTTATCTCTGACTGAAAGCGATGTCAACAATTTGTATAACAAAAACTGTTAATGTTTATTGGTTGGTATTTAGCAATGTCTCCTTGGGCGCTGCAATGTTGTGAAGGTTCCCCAGCCCAGATGACGATTATTCTGACCAGATTATATTAGCAGCAAGGAGTTAGAATAGCGTGTTATATCTGCCTGGTGGTAATACCGATAAATGATCAGTCAAGTAGATAGATAATTAGATTAACATAATTCTGTTTCAAGCAATGATGCCATGTGTTATTGACAAAAATGCTCGAAAGAACATGTATAGATTGCAATTTCAGAAAGTCAGTGCAATCAAATATCACATTTTGTTTTCCTTATACTTTATTATGTACGTGTTGTTAATTTCGAGGACTACCTTCTACACACGTGCATGTCTTTCTTGAGGACAGTTTTCTAATAATGTGAATGTTCTTCGAAAGGGCATGGTCTTCGCGAGGACATTGTTGTATATATACACTGTATTCATGTCCTTCTAGATAATGGCGTCCTAGATATATTCATAACGTTTGTAACAACTACGAGTTATTAGTCTATGGCACCATATGCATTCAGCTCATACCATATGAGCGCTAGTAGTGTGATAATGGAGACGAAGCAACTTTGTCTAGAGTTATATGTACATGTTCTCATACGGACAAATGGACCTGTAAAACATAATATGCAAATGATCTTCGGGAGGATATCATAATAATTATGTACGTGTTCTTCTCGAGGACAGTGTTCTACATTTGTGCATGTCCTCGAGCACGACGTTCTACATGTCCTTCTCGTGGATAAAGTTCTTCACATGAGGACACATTGTATACATTGCCTTTGATGCAACTAACAAACAAAAAGGTTTATATAATATTGTCAAAGAATTGCCGTTGGACACTTCGTCCTATTAACTTTATTATTAAAGGTCCAGCATAGACCGTGTTGGACCTCATCTCTGTAATGAGCCCAGGCAGATCGGAACTGTCACTCCACCGCCAGAAATATGCGGATGTTGCTTGAATATGTATTTGAATATAATATAAATGGTATTCACATCATCGTTACTACGTATAATTCAAACAACGTTTAAAAGTATTATCAAAATAACAGACGGACATAGCACCTAATAATTAAGCTTTCTACAGACAGAAGCAGAGAGCCAATTATTTATTTCAGTAAATGATGAGCTGACAACGTTAAACCATCACTATGGGGCATACCAATGGGGCACACTACAGGGGCATACTACAGAGGCACGTTACAGAGGCACCTACAAGTATATATGGAGCAGAAATGATGGAGTAATTAGTGGCATGCATTGAACAGATGACAGAGTGATGTAGCAGCCCCTCACACCGACACTCCCGATCAATACCCCGTAACAAGGTGTACTTAAATGACTTCACATTTTCTTTTAAACAATACGAGCTTCAGATAATGTTTCCTATACCTTGTGTTGTCCTGATGGTTTTATGACAGAAGCAGCCGGATTGAACTGTAAAATGTAATCGGACACAAATAATCAATTCAATAATACAAATTGAAAAGTAATTACGGTATTTATTGCCAAATATATTGCTATATATACTAGTACACGAATCGTAATGCTTAGATACTCTGAAGTACAATGACGTTAAGGTTAGACACAAACCAAGAAACATAGTAAGATAGTAATCCTATAGATACACTATTAGACGATATACTAGTATCTTGACAATACAATCTGGACCAAAACATTATTTTATCGTTCCATGATTATTTACAGGAATATTAGAATTTCTAGATTTTGTTCTTGGCAAGATGGTCCTCACATCCAGTCCAACTTTACAAATGTTTGGACAAGCCATGTGGGAGACAGCCCAGTAAGGCGACACTGATTAGACTTTCAGTCAACGTCTAGTGAGGCCACGTGGGTATCGCGCTCAGACAGGGAAGTAATAGACCAAATAGTCAGATCACTTTCACACAAAGGACACATACTATGTGTACAAACAAGTCACGAAACCGTCGGGAAAACAGCCGTCATGGCCCATATATGCTGTACAGTATGCATGATGAGTGCTGACCAAGCTAACAATGAATCAGTATGTGTTTCTTGAAAGCATATACCTGCCAGCTCTTGTGATTATTTTCTTCTTCTCTTCTGCTACATGCAACCCAACACAGCTTTTGTCAGATATACTGGATTATGCTTCTTTTGACAAAAATTGATTATTGTAAAATTAGTTTGTCATTGAAATTCAGATGGGACGCTGGTAGACCTACACCTTTCCAGAGTTATCAAACCTCGTCACGAAATGCATGTAACTCTGTGACATTGGTGTAACTAGAAGTTGGAACTTGATGAAGGCTGTAGCTGAACCTCCAGTTCCTGGCTGCCCGTCGTTTGACCTCGCGTAACTTCCCGCTTGTTAAACCAGTTCCCAGCAGAACAAGCGCATTAAGACACTGGCCTCGTCAAGGAATTCCCCACGCTACATCGCTATTTCACGACGGCACGCACAAGCGCGTGTACATCAAGCCTGACTATGTAACGTCGATGCAATTTTCAGTGTAAATCAAGTACTAATTGGAAGTTATGTTCATATGCTTGTGATATGATTCATGTTTATAATCCTAGCCATGTCTTCATCCAATTTGTCCGACTCACTGGTGTCATTACTAGCCAGGC
This sequence comes from Lepetodrilus elevatus, assembly GCA_034780755.1. Taxonomy (NCBI): domain Eukaryota; kingdom Metazoa; phylum Mollusca; class Gastropoda; order Lepetellida; family Lepetodrilidae; genus Lepetodrilus; species Lepetodrilus elevatus. The sequence goes on from JAVCKZ010067951.1 coordinate 17,421, forward strand.
TACACTCGTGAGGCAATCTCCTGCACGAATTACCAGCTAATCAGTCAGCTCAGCTAAGCGATAAGAATGTTTGGTGGTTGCATTCGTATTTTTCCGGCGTTTAAAAACTAGAAAAATGTTCGTTCCGTTTCCTACTGCCTCGCAATAAATGCTATTTCAGTATGACGGCCTCCAGGGGTGGGCAGAACACGCGGCCTTGCTGAAGGAGGCTCCATGTACCTGTCACGGGGTAATTAGGTTTAACTGTAGCAGGAGCAGACTGAGAGACTCCAACTCCAGCATCTTGGTCCGACATCACCGTGATGCAATATGACATGAATTATTACTCGAGTACCTGCCAGCCGTGGCAGATTGAAGACCAATACAAATATCCTATGGCGAGGTATTGACGCAAACATGCACGGACAACATCGTGTGGAAATATCCTACTTAAGTCTGTTTAATGGCTGCGGGTTTGGTGCACGGATACGAGTTCAATGGGGAAGCTGGTAACATATCGCTTGTCTTCGACACGCGATTACTCGTTAATGTTTAAACTAGAGCACGCTTGAATAGTGTTGAGCATGTCTGCGTGTGCTTCCTATTTTCTATGTGTAATTAAACTTCATGATAAGATTGTCAATACTGCTATAACCATAAAGTTGGACATATACTGCATTGTACACAACCGTCACTTCAGTACGTCCCATGCTAACTAGACCAGTAGAACTATTCTAGAAACTTTCTTATGATTGTCTTGGTGTAAAATGTTCATAGCCTTATTATCCGCATCTTTAAGATTGTCGTACGATCGTAAGAAAGTTTCAGGAATAGGCCGCCTGGGCCCTTTCTGTACGAAGAGGCGTAACTGAGGTAACCGTAACCAACATTTTCCCACAGAGCTCCGTAACGTAAGTACAGTAACAGAAGGGATGTCGTTAGTTTGAACCGAATCAGAATAGCTGTACGGTATATTGAAAGTGTATCCGACAAATAAGTAACGCCTTTCCATAGTGCATCGTTGATATGTGTGTGCATATTCAAACAGCATTGGAAACACACACACACACACACACACACACACACACACACACACACACACACACACACACACACACACTGTATGTTGCCAGTCAATCCGCCCCAGTATACTGTATGTTACCAGTCAATCTAGATCATACAAGGTTCTCTATTAGCAGTGTGTCCAATTGAGTGTGGAACATGTGATAGAACATCACTTGTAGGTAACCAGAGTTATCTGTCGACTCCTTAGCCTGCTGTCTGACTATTATGTGAGTATGAAATGCTTGAGAACCACAACTAGGGGCTGCTGCAGAAGCACCACGTTCACACACTGGCAGTCTGGCAGTCAAATGTCACGGTGATGTTTGAACCTCTCCTACCAAGAGTCGTCTATATAACCCTGGGGTCCATGTCAGTCGGACAATCAGACAATCAGACAACCAGACAACTTTGGCTTAGGCTTAGTCTTCCAATGGGAATACTGTGATTTAGCAAGCTGGTTGATAAAGTACATTTCTACATACTAGTATAGTATGTGCTTTTAACAAAATACGTACTGAAGTACAGGTCATGCTGACTTGTATAAAACTGATACAATTTCTGTAATTGGTTAATCGAATAAATTGCGGTTCATGGTATCGTTTCTCGAGCTCGCATATCAACTACGAGACCATAGCACTCTCGTAAGTTCCCAATAGCCATGTATAAGAACTCGCTGCTAGAGTAAGGCTCCTTATGGTCTCGTAGTAGATACGAGAGCTTCGAGAAACGCTTCCCAGTTATGTATCCTAATACTGAACTAAATGAACATATATGCCTACTGGTCGGGATCAAATCCACATACAGATGTCCTGGTTATTGTGTTTGCAGGAGCGTACAGAACGTAGCGGAAGTGGCGGGTTGGTATAATTGGTAATCTTATATGAGGTATGGTTGTCGTATTGCCTATACTATGCTGATTTGATCGTTGTATTAGATTACTTCTTACTAAGTAGACGGATATCCCATACATTCCACAATGATATCATCCCATCCAGATAACTCAGGTCGACTAATCCCTTATTTTGACATCCCACCTCCCTCGACCACTGGTCATCAAAATGCTGTGTAGAAAAACGTGCACGCACGTGTGTGTACATGTATTACATGACAAATGTTAGTCGTACAATAGTTCAATGTAGAAAAAGTAGGAGAGATAAATAGAAGGCAAGACCAGAGGACAAGCATTGCACATTTCATACGTGAAAGGGTGACATGATTGAGTCTGTTAACTTCCTAGTCTGAATAGGTTTCCAATGGAGAATAATAATTCGATAAACCCACGTCATACGGATGTAAAAGGGTGAGAATTTCACAATTCAAAAATCAAATCAAGTCTGTGATCGCATGAGTGGTAATCGACGACATCTTGTCAAAGTTCATCTGCAGGCTGTGGAGGGCGTGGGCAGTTTAACACCTTCTGAACATGGAACTGAGAGCGGCATTGATTCATCCCGTGAACACTGGAACACAAGGCACACTGGAGTCTCTGAACACAGGAAGAGATGACATGGAAGTCGGCTGTCAGAAGGAACTGACAGGAAGTGGTCGACCGGAAACGGAATGCAAATTCCTGATCAAACGAAAGTCATGACTTTTTTTATGTTCCACAGATTACAACAACAAATACTATTAACAGAAAATAAATGAAATAAAGAATTTAGGAAAATACTAATAAATAGCATAAGAAATATTACATTATATGGCGAAAATGGTGGTTATTTCTTGCACGGTGGTTTTGTTACCAAATAAGCGTATTGAATGAACAACGTTAGCTATTTGTGTAGTCACGCTGTTGTTCAAGGTGGGCGTAAACTTGTTGGTATGTTACCTGTTGTTGGTATGTTACCTGTTGTTCTTTACAACTATTTCTCTTACTGTTCAACTTACCTATGTTAGTGTTCTAGTTACTTATATTGTTCAAGGAGACAGTTGTTGAAGCGACCAATGTTCTTTAAAGGAACCGTTGCTAAAGTTCAAGTTAACGTTATTGCAGTGTGACAGCTCAGTTTATTAAATCTAGCGTGCACCTTTAAAATATATGCTGTGTTAACCCAAGAATAGCTTCCCACAATGTTCTGAAATAGTTAAATCCTTGTTTGTGCTAAAAATAAAATGTCACATATGTTTCTGCAACATCCATGCAACTTATAGCAATGACAGAATTGTGAGATATATTCTAAACTTAGCTTGGATATCATTATGTATTAAGCTTAAGACAAATCTCTTTCCGATTCTCTGAATCAGTGTTGAGTTGGCTCGATATTTTCCAAGTACTTGAGTGGCCTAGAAACGTACGTCATACCATGATTGAAACATAGAACCAGCTTCAATACTTTGCGGCATGGGTATGTAATCTTATTTTACGTAGAAGATTTGACCTATGCATCCAATAGACCCCAATACGGCAATGATGACCACTAATAACCCCACTTGTCCACTGCCCTGGGACAAACATCCACACGGCTTCCACAGCGAGTCGACCGTAGGGCAATCTACGTACAGAAATAGACGCTGGTGACACTATTGAACTGCTAAGTCTCTACCGACGTTTTAACCCTCACCCCGCTACCTGGGCCCTTTGAGTCCCGGTGGCCCATACAAACTCTATGTGTGTAAAATAATGTAGTCGGGTGAGGGTTAAAAGTTGTAAAGCCCGGATGTAGTCGATGGTGGAGAATAGTATCAGATAACAAGAATAACTCCATTCAGGTAAAGCAAGCCATTGCCCGAAAAGAAGTGATAGGGTAAATATATAGAAGCGATATAAAGGAAGTGGGAAAGAAATTTTAAGTGCAATGCACGCGGAACTAAATTGATTTATTTTCACTGAAGCTTATAATGGAAATAATGAACGTTGTTTGCCAGAGACAAAAAGACAACAAGAGGAACACGTTAATAACAATTGCAGAACCTCCTGTAGCGCAGATCAATGCAGCATCGACAACTCTGCAATTATTACATGAATGTCAGCGCTGCATAGTATCTATAGATTTCATCCTGTTCCAACAGATAACCACACATCTCCTGATACTATTCTAATATCGTAAATGGGTACTATTCTCGCGGATCGAACGCTTAATGCTCTACTGCAAGCAAGTCAAATATCTCCACAGACAATTACATCACAGATAAACCCACACCGGCAAGATCACACTTCACCCTGTGGGGGAAATATCCCGGACTGCAATCCAGATTATCAAATTGTGACGTTCAAACAAGCCACAACTTGCGATCAATATGAGTATTAGCCTATTGGCTTCTTGGCTAAGGCGGATGAAGCGTCATAAAGCTACACTAGGAGATGTCTACGATGCAGCATCACACACACTAGACGTGTAATTCCAGAGATATGCCACTTAATGTTCGCTAAATCTCGCATTTACTCGTAGTTGGGACAGTTTAGGATATAGTCCAAATTGATGACTTGTTCAGGAAGAAAGAAAGTGGATAACAGTATTCAGTCGGTATCTTCTCTAGAAATACTCGTGGTACAAAAAGAGTACTCGGTCAATGTAACTGTATATCAATGTATGCGTAACCATTATAGGTACTTTCCAATTCATAACTGTCACTATGCAATTTCCCCCTAGCATCATATCTGAAAATCCCGATCGTAAGACGAACGTTTTAGCTCTAGAATTCAACCCCCCGATCAATCATTGTAACAGTTTATGTAATCAACAACATGCAGATTTAATGGAGGAGGAAATTAAATCGTATGGTTGCGAAAATGTGGGGAAATTAAATCGCATGGTCTGCGAAAATGTGCGCGGTTGGAAACAAAGCAGGTGCATGGTCTTTGTATGCTGGCGGTGGGGAATTGGACACTCGCCATGTTAGGAAGCAAAGACGGCGAGAAAGGAAAGGCGTCCGAGATTATATTTCATGATAGTCCAGAATCTAGACGTCTATGGCACCATATGCATTCAGCTCATATCATATGAGCGCTATATAGTAGTGTGATAGTGGAGACAATGCAACTTTGTCTAATGTCATGATAGCATGAAGGCTGCGAGTGAGACAAGACCACATTCCACCACAGCATGGACAGCCAGGAACTGTGGAGTTTTCCTGGAATACATGACGTTCAGGACACTGGCCTCGCGACGTGCAATCCACGTGAACTGCCACGTGAACTGCCACGTGAACCCAGTCTGTGTCATCGTCGTATAAAGAAGATGTCTTATTCTCCTGTCAAACTTCAACATCCAGTCATGTAGGGAACAGGATGGGTATATAACCAGTCAAACAAATGACCTCTAGTTACATTTAGTAACACTGTTTCTCATGACACTGGCTTATATTCCAACTGCGACGTAAAACATTAATTCATTCATTCAGTCAAACAATATACACAAACATATTATAATGAATGGTATCAACTTATGAACGTCTTCAAGAACGGTGGGCAATGCAGTACGCTTGAATACAATGACTTCAATAAGAATTGTTTGTTATAGTTTTCTATTTACTGGATCCTTTCGTTCATTCATGCAGTCTATATATTATTTATTTGGTGGTGCATTCCTGGGAATTACATGTTGTAATTAACCTCGCGGTAAGTGCATCCTAACATTTATGTACACGTTACACGACACCACGAGAACGCACACACAGATAGTGTTGTGTAACGTCTACGTCCAGTATGAGTCAATGTTTACTTCTGCAGACAGAAACAGACTTCACAGAGTCAGGGAGAAACCTCCAGGTCATAACATCCCAATGTGTGCTTCATCACCTATAGCTTACTACGAGGGACGTTCACAGGCGGCAGTTGGTCTACACGGTCGTAAAGTCTGCTACAACACCTCTGATCGAGATGTTTATGTCCGAGAATGATAGCGTGTCCAGTATATTGGTCGAAGGTGTGTGTCCGTCTCACACGGCAAGGTATAATTACAATGATTTGTCTTCTATGGTTACTGGAAAACAGACGAGGGTCAAATGCATTAAGGAGTAAGAAGTTTCATGCATCAGTACATCTACCGTACCAATCGACATAAAATGGCAATAAATGAATTTTAGTTAATAATTAGTGAATCTGTCTGGAGGCAGTAATTAGCGCGGAAACTTATAGGTATTAGAATTCTCACCACAAACCAGTATATCAGTTGTAAAACTGAACGTTAATTTATAAACAGCTAAATGGTTGTATTCTTCTATTGTCATTAGAACTCTATTGATGACAGTCCAACAGAAACATATTTAGAAGTTATACAGGAAAGGGGCATAAAAGTCTAATATGTTATACAACAAAGTATTGTCGTTGGTGTAGTTCCTTTCTGGGGTCGACTGAAGAGCACATATGCTTTAATTGCTAAGTTCATGTGTATTACTTGCAGGCTTGATGATGAATGAGGCAATACAGTAGGCAGAGTTAGCAGAAGTCTGGCACGTGGTGTAGCCTCGACTACTTCCGGTCTTCATTTCACGCCTACTACTCCGATGTCCACGTCTTGGCGAACTCCTTCTAGAAAGCTCCCTATGTCATTGTCACAACTTCCGCGGACAAGCAGGGTGAATTGGTGGAGGGATGTCACCAATGATTAGCTTGTAGTGTCCAGACCAGGGGAGGTAAACAACGCAAGCACGGCCATTAGTCAGGGCAGTCTGTGTAGTCAGTGTCGCCTGTCCGCTGGTCCAAGTCGCTAACACCCATGAGTGAAAGTGATTCCAGTCTCAAATCCAACACTCAGCTATTATCTCAAGCCACGCCGAAGTGAGACTATCGTCCGAAGGTCGACCCCAGAGGGTTAACAAATCGACCTCGTAAGTGATCTCTTTCCCACTCTCCCTCCCTCCCCGGTCGCATCGTTGTTTCTGATGAATTCAGGTCTGTCCGCAGCCCGACACCGACAGACCAATGGCCATCGATGGTAATTGACTGCCCTCAAAATGTTCAATCAAATAGGACCTGAATACATCACACACCTAGTCCAAACATGTCTCATCAAGATCGTCATTAGCCTCAGTTGATACTGGGAGACATTATACGACCTAGAATACTCATTCTTGACACCGTCGTCGCAATAGGACGATTGACTACAAATAAACGTTGCATAGTGGATGACCTGTACCGGTATATTAAATGAATGTGTTAAATGTCGTCTGTGTCATAGACATCATTATCACACACATATTCCTGTTCAAGAGATTTGCCATGAACTGTCAGCACAACACAGTGTTTACTTTCATAGAATTCCAATCAGTATATTGACTTATAGAATTATGTATTTCCATCCCTTGAGGGTACATACATGGCTCGTCCTACTACAAATGTAATTTCTACTTGGTATACATTACAATAAATAGGCATTTTCAACGAATTAGTGTCTTAAAGTATTAAATGCATATCGTCGCAAATGGGTGAGATTCCCGCAGCGACGTTAAACTCCATATTCACTCATTATTAAATGCATTTATCAATACAAAAGCACCGTATCCAGCTACTTTCCTATTTCAATTAACTGATCCACCCAATTGCCCAATAAGACGTTCTTGGACTGAACATTCAACATGCTCTCTGATTAAGAGGAGGAACCAATCTATCTGAACCTGGGATTACGGGGTAACTGTTTCCTTGATGAAAAGTGCGACATCGGCCTCAACTGTTGCCTATCTTGTAGGCGTGTCCTTCCTTTCCCCTAATATACATGTAGTAATGTGCGACCATGTCCTTAAATCTCACCCTAATGCATTTATCTTCGTAATTAATATTATATTAATACAAAATTAACCGGTAAAATGTTATCAAATTAATTATGTATGAGTATAGTTTGTGTTAATATCCAAGTTGCAAATTCCTGCTGGTACAAATTGAAATACAAGTTAGACTGGTTTTATGTAATGTTTACATAATATGTTCTGTTTCACCGTCTTGTCGGAGTTGGATTCAACATATTTTATTGTAAAATTCGTGGGTAATAACCATGAACTATTAGTCCTGAATTCCACAGCATTAGACGCCGCGCATTGGGTCACACCAGATAACAATAACTCATGGAATGACGCCGTGCATTGGATCACCAGATAACAATAACTCATATAGAATGGCATCTCGCAATAACGGAATCAACTTAAACATGATCATGATAAACCACTGAACATGAAACTATCTGCATCCAATTCCCTTTACTTCAGTTATCTAATTCCCTCACGTAATCTCCGCAACGGCCTAACCTCAGTTCTACATTAGTACATCTACATACTTCAAAGTAAGTGCCCGAGGTATGAGATCACATTGTTCAATCCGATTGGAATAAGCGTGTATCAGTTCCTTATCTGGAGAGACGATAGTCATCTCGGTGACTTATGTCCCCTGTGGTATTCCATAGTTTCATCTGATGTTTCCATGACAGGACACATCTAACTTTGGATTCCGAATGTGCAGTCAATGTATGTGTACTTAATTTATATAATTATAGTTTTGATAGAACACACTTGAACATTCTGATGACCTATTGTGATACAGACCCTCGTGCATTGCTGTACGTAGCGTCATGAAGGCCTAGCACGACAGTGAATATATGTATGTATTATGATGACGATAACGATCATGACGATGTTGCTGATGAGACAGACATACACTACACACACACGCCGACACACACGCGCGTGTAAAATATAGTTGCTTCTATGGATGACAGAACAAGGTTGTAGTTGAGTTTTGTTTACGAAGATATATTATCCATAGTGTCAAACTATATTTATTGAAGCTGTTTACCGCTATTTATAACAATCTCCATGTGACACAAACTAGTCCAAGACAACAGTGTCTAGATAGATCAGCACGTTACAGGATAGTAGATAGATTGGCTCATCCAGTACGTGTTGTTGTTCGGGGTATCCTTTCACGAAGCTCTCTTATCCGCCAAGACACCACAGTCCTCTCTTAATTGCAGTATATTAGCTTCTTGGCAAAGCTCAGATTTTATATGGGGTTTTGTGAACAAATCTTTCAGTTGAGCATGACATCGTACTCAGAAAAGTTTCGTAATCTCGGAGCCTGAGCGCTCTCTGAGCATCTCGGAGCCTGAGCGCTCTCTGAGCATCTCGGAGCCTGAGCGCTCTCTGAGCATTCGGCAAAGAGAACGTTATGGTCTTAATGGATAAGAGGGTTTCGCGACAGGACACCCCCACTGATTGGAACACGTGTGGGCGGGGACGCGGAGGTACGCCAGGAGAAGTCAGGCCCTGAAGGACATGGAGGAGATCAGGAACTATTGGACACCGGTGGAAGAACGTGTAGTGGAGTTACTTCTCAAAGCTGGTGGTGGCCGTGATGAAATCGATGCGAAGACCCGACACCGAGCTCGCAGTGGAAGACACGCCTATTGTAGAGGACAATGGACAACTTGACGTGAAATTGTTTCCATACTTCAGACCGGTAGGCTCTGGCTGCTTAATTAACGAAGTCACGTCCGTCCACTTGAACAAGTTTACGATATTTAGACAGCGACAATTTCCTAAACATTCCACCATTGACGTCATCAATTTGTAATGGTGAATACACGTGGGAAATCGAACCAGTGTCGTGATATCTACTTCGTAATGTAGTCTACTTCACATTGCATGTCTACATGTCATAGAAGACATTCTGATTACATCTTTGATAACGTATTGGTACGATGGTAGACTTAAAGGGTTAACCTTTGTTGTAATTGATTTGAATATTATCGACTATTTCTATTACCTAATACACGTAGGTCTTGCATAGTTGTAGACCAGTCTCAGATGGTACAGCAAGCTCTATATGACTTCAACATGGTTACTAGGTCAAGACTGGCACACTGTTGAGGAAGATGTTACAACTGCTCATTACATTGGGAGTATGTGTGGCAGCTGTACACAGTAGACGGGTATGGATAGAAGGACAGGACAGAATACACGCCAAAGTATTCAATGCAAAATCATAGTGCACTGTCTTGGGGCCCTATTCTCGAAACGTTCTTACGATCTTCTTAGCCTAAGAACGTTCTTAACTTTATCTTAAGGATACCTATAGCATTAGCTATTCATGTTCTTAAGCTAAGAAGATCTTAAGAAGTTTCGAGAATAGGGGCCCTGGTTCTTTGCGTAGCATAGGCGCGCATGCTTAACGTATGCACATATCCAGTCAAGAAATACGTGTTTTCAATATAGAGGACGGGAACCTAGCAATATTTATGTAATTTGAGAACAAAACTCTTCAATATACGTACATGTACTCTATTATCTGGCTTCCGAGTGTCCTCTCCGACGTCCGCTCATCAGTTATCCCATTTCCTGTCAAGTTAAGTAACCAATCACAGCTAGTATAACGTTCTTCAACTGATGCAGTATTTGGAGGGATTAACTTCTGTTCGCATTTTCCGGAAGCAATATATGGCCTTAATCTTTGAAATTTGTCAATGCGGCTTCGTGTTTTGCTTTAGTCAATGCTTCGTCGACTAAACCTACGTAATCAGGCGATGCTCTTAGCCTAATGTCCGCATTAGTAAGCCGGGTATTACAAAGAATAGGAGAGCATGTTCATTGACTATTACAGATTAAATGTTAAAGAAATTACTTTAAAAAAATATGTATTATATGTCAAGTAACAAGGGTTAATTTATATTGTATACTGCATTGGTTGGTATTGGTGGTTTGATCCTGACTGTGTGTGTTCAGATGGTATTGACCCCGAGTACGTGTGTTCAGATGGTTTGAACATGAAAATATTGGTGCCCGTTGCACGACGCTCTTGTAGGCTACAACTATTGTAACGTAAACGCTTTCTATTGTGGCGGGAGCCCAGT
>JAVCKZ010067952.1:0-14286 GCA_034780755.1 Lepetodrilus elevatus
TATGGTGAAATTATGAGCCCCCTCTAAAATGCACTTTGAGCCCCCCCTAACCTGAAAGTCTGGATCCGCCCCTGACCATAGTAAGCATGGATATCAAATATCGATGACCACTACCTGACCGCAGGGTGATCACGTGACGTCTACTGATCCGACTACGAATTGAATAGCAAACCGCTGAAACATAAGGTAGCACACTTGACAATCTTTTCCAAAGAAAATTCTTTTGAATATATATAATATTTAATAAACCAAAAGCGGATGTTTTGTATAATTGGTATACAGTATATATGTATGTACCGTATGTCTCATTCTCCAGACGGCCAGTGCTTCCAGGTTGAATATGCCAATCCTACTGTCGTGTGTGTACTTCTACTTTACACAGGACGCTTACATGGCGTTATATGTTACATGGTGCATATAGCTCCAGGCGTACTCTGGATATTGTCGTGTGAAATCTGTAGTAATAGTACAAAGTAACCCAGCCACGAGTGCGTAATGTCAGCACAAAGGTTCTGGGCGTAGTGTGGATATACTGGAAACCAATGAAGCAACATTTATTCTAACAAAGTTTGGTCGACTCATAACAGCAGCGAGACAGTAATTGTAACGTAAATTACGAGTGTGTGGATACTTCCTTGACAGGCTTTGACAATGGGCGACGGTTACCGTAACAAGTAACCAATTCTTACTAGAAATTCTAGCAAGGTGACATCTTTTTAGTGGCCAAAATAAATAGTTTATTTAGGTTACCACTGCCATTTATCTTTTCACTTCGGTTGTCGAGTGATGCCATAGTAAGTAAATTTACACCTTCGATAAATGAAAACCATCAACAAATGTATGATGTATGGTTTCAAATAGGAATATGGACCAACAACTAATTAACATTGGAAAGTCTACGCTGATATATTCCTAATTCAAATAAAGCACAATGTAAACACATCTTTTGTATGTTATATCTATTAAAACTAGACATTTAAAGATTATACCTTATATCTCTTCACAGAGCTAATGTAATATGTGAATTCATTGGTTTATTTATTTTAATAACATCAAGTGACAATGTGTATGCTCAGCATGGGTACTGGTATGTATCAAGTTTCTGGAAAGGTAATCATACTAAAGTTACCTTAATCTTATTAAGACGGTCACCATTCAAAACTAACGCTAGGATGTTTTGACAAGTTTTCGCAAAAATGTAAAAATGTTTAACGAGCGAAACGAGATCTGATTAATATTTAGATTGAAGTCACCTCTATCTCTCTATATTGTATATGGAATCAAAACGTTGTTATCGTTCTTTATCAAAGTTAAATCGGGCTGTTATCAGCAAACATCGCATGCTGTTAAGCTGTTTTGTCTGTATATAGGCGAGCTGACTCCAAAATAGACAACAGTGGGAGATAGTACTCTACCCGGGCCATTGTCAAAGGATAAAATTTCCACTTACTTTTAAGTCAACAACTCGCGTTATGATTTTCATCTAGATATTTGCACAGGTCGTCGTGTTCGTGCCGTCGGGATCTTACTTTGGACAACTAAACACGGGCATGTTTGTATGATGTTTGTATGGAACAACGGCAACGCTAGTCATCATTGGCAACTTAAAGAGGGTGAGAGGCACCGGGTGAGAGATACGTAGATTGAGTGACTGTCATTATTGAACGGGTGATTTAAAATGGCGATGGCACGCAAGTTTTGAAATATATATTCTGCATGCATGTGTAGGTCCAGTATTGTTCTTCAACAAAGGCCTGATTGTTATTTTATGAATGTACATGTAGTCTCGATTTCCGCTTCAAAGTCTACATTTATCCACCACCTATACTGGAAGATAATTATATACCGCTGTAATATGCATGTTTTAAATACAAATGTCACTACTATATTCATTTGCATACAATACATACATTTTTTATACAGAGGATGTTAATACAATAGAACAGTATACAAGTGCTAGATTATTGCTTGGAAACATTGTATGAATATATTTTAATTAAAAGGAGTTAAAAGATTATGTAAAAGGATTACGTAATCGTTTTTAGTTCGTTAGTTTTAAAGGACACGGTACGCATAAAGGTTAATAGATTAACTATTTTCTGACTCATTTCAAAGTGACCTAATGATCTCTGATTTATTCACATTCAAGACATTAATCTCGAGATTACCATAAGGATTTGCATTAAATCATTACGTAATTACATAGTATTGGGAATGTTCTTTAAGGAATCATCGTCACCTATACTATGCCGTATCAATTGGTCTAATTCCAGGTTGAGTTTTAAGGTGTGAACTACATGTATATTACTTGTTTTGGTATTATATATATTGTTCGTAGCCTATATGATATGTCTTGAGCATTATCCAATTTGATGTCCTATAGTTTCACTTTCGTTTGAATAAGGAATCAATAACAGATGTTCATGTGTAAAAAATAAACATATTATAATAATAATAATAATAATAATAATAATAATAATAATAATAATAATAATAATAATAATAACAATATTAATAATATGTGTAGTAGTAATAATAATAATAATAATCATAATAATAATAATAATAATAAAGAAGAAGAAGAACAAGAAGAAGAAGAAGAACAAGAAGAAGAAAAAGAAGAATTATCTGCTTTAAAAAAAAGTAATTTCAAATATTAATAAAACTAAATTTTGAAATCATAAATTAGAATAAAATAATTAAAACATATAGAGTCTAAGCTAAGTGAAGTTGGGATTCCTATAAATTACATGACGTGTTAAACATGGGGTGATTTAATTGTATATGCCCGGGTTTGTTTTGGTATTGGACATTAGTCTACATGTTCATGACACCGACGTAACGTCAAGGTAATAATCTTTAACATCAGGATTCCATTAATCCCAAACCCCAGACAAATTACTTTAACATTCATCATACTATTTTATAATAAATGTGGGAATATTCTTACCTTAATTGTCACGTGTTGACATGAACATGTAATTGGTTGTCCCAGTAAACAAGACCGCCTCGCCGTCCGTTAGTTACCAACCAACTGAGCCTTTACTTTAGGGGTATACCAGAGACCTTCGTGTAGCACCGTCACACGTTACCTGACCTATGCCTTAGAAGACTACAGAAATGGAACTCGATCCCGCGAGCATTTGTCCCCCCTTTTGCCGCACGGTCGCTAAGATAAATCGGATTATCGCACCGGGTGTTATTCAGGCAGGGATATTAACTATGGTATCAAAAGACCGGCATTGAGAAATCGACAAAATCACTTGACGTTATGGAGAGAATCCATTGTGGACGATGACATCGCCAGAATAATGCTTATGAATTGCAAATAATACCGTTTATACCGCGTCAGAGTAGTGGCAGCTATGACAACGGTACAGTGCGGCGGTACCAGCTATGGCTGACGACGCAGAGGTATTTCGTAACCAGGAATACGACATCTCTGGGACCTTTGGGGGTTTATGACATCAGTCTCGGTGCACGTGTTACAGTAGGCATGTGTCTGTATATGTGTCAGGTGCACGCTTCATTGGATCAGTTGTTTGATGGTCTTCAAAGCCAGCGACTGGAATACGTCTGAGTTGAGAGCAAGGTTAATTCTGTCTGACTTTCTACAGTCAGGATTCCTTATTTAGAAGACCGAGACGGTAGACTATTATGGATGACAAGATCTGAAGGCTGGATGTTCCAGCAAGTAACACCTGAACAATTGCTTATTGATCAGAAGCTTGTGGCTATAGGACCTCTTTCATGAAGCCCTCGTAATCGTTATACCATAGCACACATGTCTAGACCCTATCTTTCATGAAGCCCTCGTATTCGTTATACCATAGCACTCATGTCTAGACCCTATCTTTCATGAAGCCCTCGTATTCGTTATACCATAGCACTCATGTATAGACCCTATCTTTCATGAAGCCCTCGTACTCGTTATACCATAGCACTCATGTCTAGACCTATCTTTCATGAAGCCCTCGTATTCGTTATACCATAGGACATGTCTAAATCTGTCTTTCATGAAGCCCTCGTATTCATTATATCATAGGACTGTCTAGACCTATCTTGCTGGACACCGTTTCACGAAGCGCTCTTATCCACTACAAGACCAGTGTGCTCTCGTTACGTAGCGATCTCTTATACATGGCGATCGGGCACTTATGAGGGTGCTATTGGTTTCGTACTGGAGAAAGATCGCCTACGAGAGATTTTTGGTTTCGAAGTGGATACAAAAGCTTCATCAAACGATACGTATATACTTCATTCGTTCGTCTAGTAATGTATACATTCATTTGGCGTTGCTAACATGTTATGGTGGAGATATATATTCTTTAGAATAAAGGAAACTTTAAGAATACTTACACACACAAAAAAAAAAACATCTGAATAATCTAACTGTATATTATCAATTTGAATCCTCCATGCATATAAAGGTAATGATTTCTCATTATCCGACTGAGTATTGCCAATAGAACACACTATCTTGACATTTCGCAGAGATAAGTGACATTGTTTCGGAAGTCTCTTCTTCGGAGCGGACTTTGCAATAACGATACAAGAAATAACACAAATAGTGGATTCTTAAAGTCGTGTTACTGTAACATATAATGTAGGATTAGTTGTTCCGCCCTGTGGTATGGTGTTATCTAACAGGTTTATATCCGTCCAATTCAATATGACAATCACCTATCTGCCAATGGTAACCAAATTACATAACCTTAAAGAAGCATACCTCAATTTTCTGGAAGTTACAATAGAAGAATTATTTATTCTCAGCTCAATGAAGCGTATACTCGTATTAATAATGAGCTAGTCCTTCAGATTGCATATGAGTAAGGGTCAAGGCTACGGTATGTATAATACATAATATTTACCAACAATAACATATTAATATACTATATAAACAGTACTGGTTCCTATACATTTATGTCATCCATAACTCAAACGTTGTGCATACTAGTTAGTAGTTAGCCCATATGTTCTTCATTGAATCTTTCAGCGTGCAATAACGTTCATCTGTCCACGTTCGAGCATGCTTATAACGCTACATCTGGGTACCCCGACCAATGATCAGTCAGAACACATTTTCCTTCTCAACTCCCTGAGGACTATACAATGTACTTAAGCCAATGGTAGCAACTGCACGTTATGAACCTTAAATCGTCACCGCGAATATGGAACTGTTCTCACAGTTAATACATGCGTTAAAGGAAAGGTCATATTCCCATTGTATACAAACATAAATGCCATATATTCCCATTGTATACAAACATAAATGCCATTGCTGGAGGCACACCTCGTGTTAGGCAACGGACTGGCTCTATAATAGTCAACTATATGTAAATCTCCTTTTAGTATGTATTTCGCTTTACTTCAAAGGTAGACGTCTGTATCTGGAGGTTGTGACACCGCATGGGATCGGCAGTTCTGAGAGAGCGAGTGTTGTAAACCTCCAGGGTGTAGCAGATACGACCACTTTGAACAGAAGATCGACTTGTATGCACTCTTCCGTGGAATGTATAACCCATTTAACACACATAAGTATATATGGATATGATAGTTTGAGGCAAAACAATCCAAATTATTTATCTGTACAATACTCTCTCGATCTCTATCTTTCTCTCTCTCACACACACACACTCACTCTCTCTCTATTTTTTCCTCTCTCTCTCCCCCCTTCTCTCTCTCGGTATCTCGGTCTCGGTCTATCTCTCTATCTCACTTGTCTCCCGCTCTCTCAGTCCCTCTCTCTCTCTCTCTCTCACACACACACACACGCACGCACACACACACACACACACACACACACACACACACACACACAGACACACACTGATGGACCTAAACAATCATAGTATCGACATGTTTAATTACAGATCACGAATTGTTGTAACTCTAACAAGTGTTGTTTATATCACTGGCAAATGTATATCAGCAATGAGCAACACTTCGATTCCAGATATAAACTATTGAACTTTTAGCAACGTGAAAATGTTTTGGCAACATATGTTACCACATTACAATGATGCCAGGCTGATGGGTTTGATCACGTCTTATAACAACTAGCTAGATACATATGTTCACAGGAACACTTTGGTTAATTGCTAATTTTCTACGTGGTGTTTGGCGACACTACATGTCTGCCCATCTGTCACACATAACCGTTTCCAAGCTCGTGTCAACTGGGAGATTAGATTGGCAAACATTATAGCGAATGGTGTTGACTTTCATCATTAGGCAGTGCTTGCCTCCATGCAATATTAATGCGCACGTTGGTCCGTAATTGTCATCCATGACACAGACGACATATTTAACTAAAATATAATACGTAACGGCAATTCCTTCATTTAATGCATCAAAGACAAGATAACTATCGAGTAGGCCTCGGAACAGTAAATAACAACTTTTGGGTGGACAAATCGTTTTCCCTCACGCAAAAAGCAGATGATCGTAGTGTATTGCATGTATTGCCGGTTGAACGCACCCCTGCTCTCTGGAACCACAGTTCCTGTGGAACAACTGAAGTGTCCCTCTTAGACATTGAGCCTTCACAGTGACAACCACTCTCTCCCACGGTGCCAGACCTACTTCTTGCCATAGCACAACGTGTTCTTGAACGTAAGGACTAGGTCCTTATAATCTATGGTTGGATGCATTGCAATGTTGTCATAATATCGCATGATTGGCGGTCTGTCTGTCCATCCATGCATAGGTATTCATTCTTTTTTCTATTCTCGAAACGTTCTAACGAACTTCTTAGCATGAGAACATATCTGAACGATTCTTATATTATCCTACGAACTCAGTGTTCTTAGGCTAAGAACTTCGTAAGAACGTTTCGAGAATAGACCCACATGTGTATAGACAATAGAATCGTAAGTTATTATCGACATTATGCTCGCCTATTCATACGGAAGCACAAATAGTTATAAAGATACATGCTGGCGTCATCAATAATGGATAATACCAGCATTGAACAACTGTAGGCTTCATTCATGGACAATCGTTTTCCATATTGATGCAAATACGAACACAATTACAGGGGCGGATCCAGACTTTCAGGTTAGGGGGGGGGGGGCTCATAATTTTAGAGGGAGGCTCATAATTTCACCATAATACAAAATACATGTTTATTGAACAACATTGTCCAATTCTAGGGGGCGCAAGCCGGGTGAGTCCCCCCCCTTTAAATCCGCCCCTGAATTACATATTAACACTTCCGTGTGCCTTTCTTAATTCCTCGTCGAATATGCCAGTAGGTTAGATAATATACTGGCAAGACACTCTGAAGAGGATTATGGAACTCGGCAACTATTAGAGATAAGAACATATCATTTGACTTGGACAAGAACATGTTTACCAGCCATTTGGAATTCATCTTCCTATACGTAATATAACATATATATAATGACATTATGCCACGTTACATTGGTATGTCATTGACTCACACCAGTAAAACTAGCCCTTGTGAAAACGTTGAACGCAATCTTTTTTAATTTTTCAAAAATATAGTTTCTACAAATCTATAGGTGTTATACAATAGTTGTAACTGGGCTCCCGCCACAATAGAAAGCGTTGATGTTACAACGGACACTTGGTTTTGTAGAATCGTACCATGTAACTCGAGATTCCTCTAGCCTTCCATGCTGACCATAATACTTTGTATTTGTGTATGGTCAACCATATAAAGTCTCTTACGGTCAGCAGGGAAGGCTAGGGGAATCTCGAGCTACGTAGGCCCTACTACTATGTCGTCCAGATCGTGCAAGTCTCTGTATGTTTGCCATGTAGAAGGGTATGTGCATTTCCCGCCAATGTTTGCGTATTGGTGTCATGCTTTAATGGTGTACCAGACAAAGCACTTAGACGTTACTGTATGTTGTCATGTTTGTTGATATAGCGTACGTAGACATAGATTGTGATGGTGAGGAGTAGAAATATCTAATACATGTACGTTAACTGTCAAGTGTTCCATATAGCGCTACTAAGATGCCGCAACTCCCTTTCCCTGTAGAGTTACAACACTAGTATAGGTATCTTTTCAAGAAGTTCTTATCCACTATGAGACCATACCGCTCTCGTCAGTGCCCGATCGCCATGTATAAACGAGATATGGTATCGTAGTCACATAATGGTAGCACTAAGGTCTTCTCTAGAACAATACCCAAGCCAAAGGACCAAGAATTAACAAAATTGCTTACTAAACTAAGGGTATTGTATCCAGAAGAATGTAAAGTGAAGTGAAGTAGTGTTAGAAATCTATTAGTATATCTAGACATGATATTTTCCATATAATTCACACCATTTATTATGGTCCAGAGATCAGACCCAGAGATTACTAAACATTTTGAGTATTATTTCATGATAACGCTCAAATTATATATGGAGATTTGTGAATAAATGACTAGAACATGATATTGTATTTGAAAAATGACATACTCTCGAGCCTGTTTGGAACATATATTTCCTTGAGAATATTTACTAATATATGAATACTATTTCAATATGACAACGATGTGAAATGGTCGATTTTAGCAAACTTTATGTATTCAATTTTCAATAACATTTACCAGAACAAAAACATTCCACGCATTCTACATTGACATTAGTCAACACTACAACAAAATAGACAATATTTATTAAATATTCAAAATATTTAATCCAAATCACATATACTACACAATAATAAATATGTCAGCACTTTTCAGCTACCAGTGTCCAGAGGGGTGGTAAGACAAGACATGGCTAATTGTTACAACATCTCCTTATATGTCCAGCACTCGGATATTTGCGTTAATCCTGAAATATGCACACACATACACACATCCATAACAGTAGCCTGAGATCCATCCGGCTTAACCTGCTGATAATAATCTACTTTTAATATGGGTATGGCCCGTGCATGTTCTCCGACCATACTTACATATGATACGAAGCAGCTTATGATCAGCTCATGATCGGCAAGGGAAGTCAGGGGAGCTCCAATCTGATTACAATCAGAACCGATGATTATGAAACGTTTTTGAGAATTATATCATGCTCAACTCAAGCGTTTGTTCACAAATCCCCATGGTCTGATATTGAGTATGATCTCATGCTCAACAAGGGTTTCTTCATAAATCGTCATATAAATTTTGACATTAAGTTTTAAATCGTACTCAGAAAGTTTTGTATTCTTGAGGCTAAATTTTGTTTCGCTCCTTAAACATTTAGACATATTTTTGCCTACTATTGTTCGTATCTAATTTTAATGAGATTGAAGGAAGCTCAGGCTAATAATTTGATCAGCTGTTTCTTCAACAGCTTAGGCTAATAAAAAATGGATTTCACGCATCACTGATATGCCTTGAACCGGTAGTTTCACGACGGGTTTAGATTAGCCCATCCTCGAACAACAGGCTATTATGACTACCGGTACACATAACCTCCGTATTTAACAGAGGTTATGAGTAGTCAAAATAGCCTGGGGTTCGAGGATAAGATGAACTAAGCTCGTGAATAATGAATCGATGTTATAAGTGGCAAATTGATCATGTAGACCATCTGAGTACGGTATATCATATTGGTGAATATATCAATATATTGGTATATACAGTGTATATTTAAAATGCAATCTAATTTTTAATATGAAGTTTACCATAGTTCAGAACAAGTCTTCTATCATGTACAATTATTTCCTATGCTAGATAGTTAACATGTGTGAAATACTAGTATAGTAATATCCAAAGTTGGATCCAAATGAGATCTCTTATTGAAGTTCATAGTAGTTAATTCTCTGAAAGTAACATCTTTGATGCATTGTGCTTTAACTTTCATGCTACAACAAAGTATTACATATTTACTTCATATTCAAAACATTTTAATCCAAATTCATGGTACATAACATACATATATAAAGAGTAAGTAAATGCATAAATACACAATACGTACAACAGCAGGAGGGATTGTGAAATCTGATGAATATCGCTCACACAACTTTGTCAAACTTGTAGTGGTTATATTTTCAAAC
This sequence comes from Lepetodrilus elevatus, assembly GCA_034780755.1. NCBI lineage: Eukaryota > Metazoa > Mollusca > Gastropoda > Lepetellida > Lepetodrilidae > Lepetodrilus > Lepetodrilus elevatus. The sequence goes on from JAVCKZ010067952.1 coordinate 10,007, forward strand.
AAATGACAATGATAATCCAATTGTATAATTGTATAATTAACAATGTTTATTTAAATAAAATAAAATAAAATAAAATAAACAAATAAAATACAATTGATCAAATTTGCAACACTTCTAGACCTAGATGAGAAAGAAAAACAACCTACCCAAACAACATGCAATCATCTTCAAAATACAAGATGGAAAGTGAAAGTGAAATTACACCGACGACTTTAAGTACGAATATCTCTCAGTCTCACACAGATTCTTATTCAAATGGAATGAAATCATGATGTCCATTTACAGTAAAATACAATCACAGCAAATTTGTGCCCAATATTTATTTAAATAAAATAAACAAATAAAATAGTATTAGCACCATGAGAGCAGTATTTCTATGATTAATAAATATTTTCAACTGTTTCCAAAAAAAACTGTTAATACAGATTTAGATTATGTTTCAATTATATTTAATTTTTTCCATTTTCAAAATTTTGGGGGGGTTTACAGCCGCTTTCAAGATTCTTTAAACATTCAATACTGTTTACAAAGAATACATTCTCTCTGGAATTTCAAGTACCAGTAATAGCACTATAGTGAAATGTTCATGTAATTCTTACAGCCTGAGAGCGACACTTTCTACGTTTGCTGCACATAGAACTGTCCATGTTGATTGTTCACAACTCGTCTCGCTTCGTAAATTCACCAGCATCTACAGCTTTCTTTACTTTCTTCATAATTTCAACAACTGAAAGAGAAATATAATTATTTGAAAAATTCAAAGATAGTAAATGTTGAATACTGACCTGTGGCCCGTTGCACGACGCTCTTGTAGGCTATTGTAACGTCAACGCTTTCTATTGTGGCGGGAGCCCAGTTACAACTATTGTAGCACTATAAGAGCGTCGTGCAACGGGCACCTGCTTGTCGGCAGGGGAATAGTATGTTTATATATTGTACATAGTTTTATAGTTTGGTTGATGTGGACATAGCTCACAAGTTGAAATAACTTGAAATTGATGTTTAACATTCCTCATAGCTGTTCTATATTTTCATTAATGTATGACAAACTAGTCAAGCTAGTAAACAGAAAAGCTGAAAATGTATGTACAGAAAAATAGCGAAGCTTTCTGTATTATTTTATTATTGGATGTGCAGGTGAATAGTAGTATACAAATAAGGTAAATGTGATAACAATACATTAGATGATCCATTATAAAACAATAGCTTCCTTACTGTCTTCAATGCTTGGATAGTAATACTTGTAACTTGCATTGCCGTTGTCATTCTTGAAATCCTTGTTTACTTTTCCATTCGAATCTGAAAACAATCAATGATTTCAGTCAATCACATAATTAATAATGTGAGAATGTTGTGAATGTCAGCATTGTGAATGTCAGTAATGTGTTATGATATAATAATAGGAGATTGCTGATCCTGGTATTGGAAATTGAGTTGTCTGGATTGTAAGTCCAGGACCAGTATATGAGCATATTGTATCGCACATGGCTACCATATAATGATGGTGGTACTGTACCTAGGAAGAGAATCCTGGGTATATAGCCTCCATCTGGAGTGAACTGTGGGTCTTCAGGTTCCTCATCATCCTGAAACAAGGTCAAGGTAAAAACATGAGGAAAGCCATATTCCTCAGGAAAGACGTGGCACAGTAAAGATAAACAGGGGCAATGTTCTCAAAGCTATTGTATACCTATCAACACTGTCTTTAGTTTTCATGGAGAAAACTTTGATGAGCTGGAAAGAGTGAAATCTTACTCAATGAATGCTTAACAATATCGTTATGTATACGACAGCTTCGTATAAAATTCATAGCATTGGGAACATGGCCCCCAAACGTTTTCAGGTAAGGGCTCCGATAGTGAAGTCAAGCCTGTCTAGTGAAGTGGAGCCTGTCTAGTGAAGTGGAGCCTGTCTAGTGAAGTTGAGCCTGTCTAGTGAAGTGGAACACACAGAGCACTGTACAATGGTGGATGGTGCCCTATACGAATGCATATATTATTATTATTATTTATTTAATTATTAAATAAGATGGTAGAATTACCTCTGTGTTCACCATGACAAAGTCCTTACTAAGAGTGGCAATTTCATCTGCTGCTGCAAACTTAGGCTTTAATGCTGAAACAAATACATCACATACAAACAACATAGGATTTCACTCATACTGTCACATACATATAGTATTACTTTATGAAAAACTGAATAACTTAACATCAGAGTAGTCCCCCTTGGTTCATCTGTAGGTAGGTATTATTGTAGTTATTTGGGGTTTTTCTCCCACCAAAAACAGATGAACAACAACAATATTGCCACAGACTATTTCTTTTACACATAATTTACTTGTCCAGTGTTAGAGGAGTGATAACCACACAAGGTTAGCCTAAGGAAACTAAAATTCAATCAAAGAAAACGTCAAGAGTTATCAGGAAATTATAACCTTACCCTTGCACGCACCGCACCAAGATTTGTGTATCACCAACATCATGGGTTTTTTTCTGAAAAAAATGTTGAACTTCTGTGTAACCAGGCAAAGAAAGATTAGTGCCATGGAAACTGTATCTCATTAACAACATATCAATAATCATGTATATAAACTAATCATAAACATCCAATGGAGATTTAGATCAACTGCTAAGAAAGTTTTTTAAATACAAAAACAATTTATGACGGCAGATACAAAATAATAACTTTATGTGTTATTATTTTTAATAATTACCATTTACTAGATAGAGTGAAAGATCATGAATCATAATACATATTACTGTACTTATTAGTTATTATAGTACATAATACTACTTTTACATAGATGTAGCTGCACATCTCATTGCTTGCAGGGTACATGTAGTAGATTTTATGAATGCTTCATTCTGAATTAATACATCTAAACATTCATTTGAGAAATTCACATGTATTGATTACATTATTGATGGCAAAATGTATCAATATCCTTCGTAATATGTAACCATTTCCAAAATTGGCAGCCATCTTAGAAATTACAATGATGAAAATGTATTTGTTTCAACATCAACATTTGACTGACATGTTGATATTACATGTATTAAATACTGATAAGTTATCCACGATTTAATCCAACATCGCAAATTATGTTTCTAGTAGTCTTTCTACTATAGAAATTAATGTTTCTTTATTTAACATAAGTCAATAGAATTTCAGATTACCAAGAAATGTATATCCTAAACAATAATGAACAATTGTTCTTTTCCTTATAAAAGAGCAACAATACACTATTGTGCAACATCTTGTGTTGACGTCAAGCTAAAGTAGAAATCAATAATATACAGCTATAATATAAAGACAGATGTTGATCCCCAGATGGACAGACCTGATATACTAGTACATGTATATATAGAACGTGGACACATCGTAACACTAAACTACCAGACAGCTGTGGCGTTTACTTACAGTTCTTCGGCCTTCACTAAACCATCTTTAAATGACACCCAGTCTATTCCATCTCCCCATCCTGAAAATAGAGAGGAGAAAAATGTCTATAAGTCATGTTTGATTCCCTCTAGCTGAAGGTAGCAGTTATGCGATGCATTGGAATCTCTAGTACACATATATTTTTCAGGGTTAGAAGATCCCACTTGCCCAGTGGCCTGATCAATTTCTCCTAAATTAAATGTTAAAGGTATCCTACGGGTTAGTAGAAATTTAATGTTTTGTTATTATCATTATTTGGGCGAGTACATCCTAAAGTAAGATTTAACTTCGATATTTCTCTTAGAGTAAGATTGTGCAATTAGGGATTTTATGATACCTAAGAATTTCCGTAAGTAAAGATTTGTATCTAAAACTGTTCTCATGTCATGTACCGGGTATCTTAAAAATGAAGTTTAGGGAGTCAAATAATTATGGCAAAAACTGCGAGATTCATGCTGGGTCTCTGGGCAGATTTGAACTCATGACCTTTGGTTCCAAAATCTGATGAGCTATCGTATTACTGAGCTAATAAATGTGAATCCAGCCAGGAAAAGGTTGGAAGTATTACATTATCAAATGCATACCAACACAATATCATAATTATCATGATTATATGTCAATAAATGTCTGAAAACATACAAGTTAATTAAGCTATCAGTACTGAACATGTTTAACCCTCTACCTACTGGATTAAGCACAGGCATTGCTCTTTATGGCATCTCCAGTTGTCTTCAGCATGGAGAGAGTTACCGTAAGTTCAGGCAATAGGGCGTGAAAGTAATGGCGGGAGCCTCATTGTGAAACTGACTTCCGGGGGCATGAGGCTCCTAATAATGACA
>JAVCKZ010067963.1:0-14280 GCA_034780755.1 Lepetodrilus elevatus
CATTGATATGAAGCATTGGCACTATCATTGATATGAAGCATTGGCACTATCATTGATATGAAGCATTGGCACTATCATTGATATAAAGCATTAGAACTATCATTGATATGAAGCATTGGCACTATCATTGATATATAGCATTGGCACTATCATTGATATGAAGCATTGGCACTATCATTGATATGAAGCATTGGCACTATCATTGATATGAAGCATTGGCACTATCACTGATATGAAGCATTGGCACTATCATTGATATGAAGCATTGGCACTATCGCTTAGCATCAGTTAGTGTCATTGGTCTAAATTAGTTCTAGTGCTAAGTATTAGCAATAAAAGTCATATTAAAGAATTTGAAAAAAGTTGCCAACAATGTCTTTGACAAAGACCATACAATTACAGATGCTATTGGCACTAACATTGGCACTAATCACTGGCACTAACCAGAGTGGCACTTATTTCCTCTGTTATCGGTGCCACACATGGGGTATAAACACTGGCATAGCTCGGCCTGAGATCTGATCAGACTGTCAGTAGAGGTACAGTACTGTAGGCTTCTATTGTATTCTTGCAGGAGACTAACATAAGATCTACATATAGAACCAGGTGCCGGGAGAATTCATAGATGTCTCCGTGGCTTCCTGGAGTAATACCTTTTGCTGGATTATCATCAAACTTTCTTTGTCCACCATCAGGAAATGACGAAAATCTTGATTTACACACAAACATCGGGGAAATACACAAAAGCCTTGATTTATTGTTACAATCCTTTCATGAAATGGAGACAAGGGTAACAGGGGGAGCCTGTTCTCAAAATGTTCTTATGATTGTACGACAATCTTAACAATTCTTATAGTATGGCTATGAATTGTTCTTAGGTTTAGAAGTTCATAAGAACATTTTGAGAATAGGCCCCAAGATACCAAGAATACAAAACCCTTTTTGAGTAGGATTTTATGCTTGACTCAAAAAGTTATGTTCAGAAATTCCCATATATATAATTTAAGCTCGAGTCTAAAATTGTACTCAAAATGTTTTGTAATTTTAGGGCCAGGGAATTCCTGTACGAAATGGGGGGTAATTCTAAAGTAAAGTTAATTCCAACCTTTGCCAAAATTAATAGACTACACCTTTCCTAAGGTTGGAGTTGATAGGGTTACCTTAGAGATGCCATTTTGTACAGTAGAGCCCACAGAGCCATATGTTAGCCATGGACATTTTCTGCAGAACCATGGAAATCCACACAGTAGTATTTAGAAAGAATTTCCCAAATTCCAGCATTAAACCTTGGGGGGAAAAATTGAGAAAGAAAATTGAAAAATAAAATTAAAAATTAAAAAATATATATACATATTTTTTTATTAAAATAGTTAAGGGGGGCGTTTATTGGAGCAGGGTGTTTAATACGTCAAATCCACTTATTATTTTTGCCAGGGGTCATTTTATTTGCACTGAACGTGGCTTGAGTAATGCAGCCTCCATTTCCCATGCTTGTCTTCCAATGCTATCACTTGCCTTGCCTGATATGTACTGGCGTCTAGGGATCTCTGATTGCATAAAGGCGACCAATCAAATGTCAGATTGGACGTTACAGGAATGTTACACAACTGCGGTGGGGGTGGATACACATGCAGTTCCACAACATCAGCAGGTGGCTCCTATCCCAGTATCAGAACATGCTGAATGCATCAGTTACCACAGAGGTAGACTTGTTGGGGGAAGATGCTGTCTGTGGGAAGTCCACATAACTCAGTGTTGATATATTCAGGAATAAACATTAAACATTACATGTAGAGCCGTATGCGATAAGAGTTTCTCAACCATAGATCCCAATTTATTTCAGATTTAAAACTAAATGATGTTACGATTTTCATCGGATGATGTCGTATTTATGAATGATTCTGTAGAATATGTGAACAGACATTTCTTTGATTAGGAACATTATTTTGTATTAGACTTATACAGACATTTCATTATGGCCAAAATTGTTCTGTATTAGATTTTACAAACTCAACATTAATGATAAAAATTAGAACTAGATAAGTAATGATAAAAACTGTTCTGTGCTAAATTATATTACTGGTTAAAATTGTTAAAATTACTAGACATTTCATTCATGATCAAAATTGTAACTAAACTTCAGTGATGATCTGTACCATTGGAAATATATCCGACATTCTGAAAGGATTTGAACTCGGGACCTTTCCTTTGAAGTCTGATGTGGTAACCACTGTGCTATCTCACTGGGTATTGTTTCTCGAAGCTCTCTTAGCCGCTAAGGGACCATAGCACTCTCTTAGCAATGTATTAGCTATCGGCAAAGAGACTGCTATGGTCCATTAGCGGCTAAGAGAGTTTCGAGAAACGATACCCTGGTTTCTATGAAGGTGACCATGATGGAAATATTCGCCACAATGTGTGGTGGCGTACCTCCGTAGAGAAACTATCTCCGCCCATGGTAAATGTCAAACGGAACCTGGTACTCAATCCACTAAAGCTATCTTATCTTTACAATCAATTGTAAATCTATTGTATAAGATGAGTTTTAAATTGTAAACCTATCATAAGATGAGAGTTTTGGGTTACTATCCTCGTCTGATGATAGATTTACAATTGATTGTAGCTCTGTGGTTCACTGGCTGGTACCCTGTCTGTTTCAGAATCACTCCTGGATGGTTAAATAATTTATTTATTTATTTAATTTATTTAATTTATTTTAATTTATTTATTTTATTTATTTATTTTATATTTCCTCCTGCCCGAAACTGACAAGTTGTGATATTAGTGAAATAATCTAGAAAGCGAATCTAAACTACAATTTTAAAATTAATTATTATTTATAATTGAGGTTTTTACATCCGCTTTCAAGAGTCTTTTACTAATATCATGGCTTGTCTGTTTAGGTCAGGGGGAAACCTGCAACATCCGTAGCACTGAATGTTGCAATAAACCTGCGAGCACTGGCTGGTACTGACAGACCAAGGACGATAACTGCATTATAACACTGAGTCTAACACATTAACCAGAAACACTTTCCCAGTGTTAAATTTATCCTTAAAGGACTAATAGAAATTTCATGTTTTGTAAAACCCTGTTATTTAAATCAATCGTCTGGTTATTTACTTTTAAAGGCACGTTTCCGTTCCTGCTGTAAAATCGATGCACCTACCATACTTTCAAAACCTAATTTAGTTAGAATCTCCATCAAATAAATTCCTACTGTAAATTAATACAATATTAATCATAATTCTTGGCAAGGCCTTAATTGTATCAGGTATCAGGTACACTATCTTGGTATTTATGATGCATTGCGTCATGCCTACTTGCAGAATAACATTAACTATGAAACGTCAATGATGTTGATGAGCATATTTCTCCAATCATGAACCAATACACTGTTTAAGCCCCTTCTGATTAAAGTGGGCCAAGTTATGTCAGGATTCTACATAAAATATTAAGGAAGAATTCCACGGAATATGTACGTCCGAAGTCTCAACACAATCCAGGTGTGTTCCGATGTTTCCTCGGTGCGATTTGCTGTTTCCAACTACGAGATGTGAATATCTCCCTGGCACTTACCTGAGCTAATTAGCGATCTTCATGTTGTGTTAAATGTTCGTAATGTATTCTCCACCATTCTAATTACTGCAGTGCGAGGAAGATTATAGTGCAATGTTTGAAACAGGGCTGGGGATTGTATTAGATGTACCAGTAGTCTGTCTATTCAAGGCAAGAGGTGTGTGATAGTGTTATCTGTTGGTGGTTTGTTGTGTGGAGTTTGGTGGTCTAGGGTAGTGGTGGTCTGGAGGTCTGGAGGTAGTGGTAGTCTGGAGGTCTGGAGGTAGTGGTAGTCTGGAGGTAGTGGTAGTCTGGAGGTAGTGGGAGTCTGGAGGTATTAGTGATCTAAGGGTATCAGTGGTCTAGAGGTAGCAAGGCTGTACCTCATAACCAAAGGTCCTAGGTTCGAGCCCAACAATCATGTAGCACACTTGAGCAAAGACCCCAAAACTCAAATAGTTATTGTCCAAATTATGTAAGCATCAGGAGGCATATTCTGGAAACATACTGTACTTATGATCTTAGCTTAAGAAAATGTGTAGCCCTACTATATGAATCTTTAAGATTGTCATACAATTGTATGAACATTTCGAGAATAGGCCACAATATTTGTATCTGATTTTAATTATATTATTCAGTCATTAATCAAATTACCCATGAAAACCAATAACAAATATAAACAATATTGCTGTATTATTTTATAGAAAGAATTACAAACTTTCTAGAGAAAAGCTAATTAGTTATACATCAGAAGGCCACATTATGCCGAGAGATGGTTACAAATAGTAGGATGTGAATATCCAAGTAGCATTGGGCCGGTATTCTCTTGTCAGTAAACATGCATAAACAGTCTCATTCGTATGTTGATAGCCACTAATCTGTTATTTTTCTGTATATAAACACATGGATATGTCAGAATTTCATGCATTACTTCTGTTCTATGAATCATTACAAACCCTATGCCTCTGGTTTAACTGTTTATCTAGGAACCATTAAACCTGTTGAATATTCAACCATACCACAAGTGTTTGGATTAGAATTGGAATCAGACAGTAGTCGTCCATCTTCCTGTTGGATTAATCAAAATCAATAATTTATGTCATTGTGAGTTTATAGAAGGTTAATTGGAGAAACATGTTCTGTACTGAAGTGAAGGTTTATTGGTTTACTGTACTGTGGCACATCTTTAGAGGTTCTATTCTGAAATGGGCAATTGATGTTTATTGTTATGTTAAAGTACTTTTGACATTCTTTGCTGAACTGAGTATCATTTCACGAAGGTCTTTTATCTAAGTGCACGATCATCATGTATAAGTCATTGCTAGCCTATGAGAGCAACATTCAATGCTAAAGATGTGAAAGAATCTTGAAAGCGGCTCCAAACCCTCTTAACAAAACAACAACAACAAAATATATATACCACTCCGGTCCCCCTGGGGCATTACTTTTCATTATTTGTGGGAGGTGTGTCATCATAATTCCAATGTTGATTGCTTCTGTCAGCAGCCATCATGGAAAAACTGGTTTTTCCTCTGTACAACACTGCACTACCATTGCTCCAAAGACAGATACCAACCAACATGTCGCATTTGCATTGCTTTCCCATGTCTAAAGAAGTGTAAAATCCTACGGGTGGGCTCCACATAGCAGAGTGGTTTGCTCAGAAACTATTATCCTGTTTGTTACACACACAATATGTGGCCATGCCATGAACAGTTTACTAGCTAACCTCTATCTGAACTTCACATGATTTAGATATTTCAATGACCTCTCCATGGGCAGTTTACCATTCTATTGCCATCATGCAACTTACTGTTTTTTATGTGATGGATATGTTGTGCCTGATTTGTCTACAGAAGTTGGAACCTGTGACATAATTTCTAGACTATAAAGACTATAAAGGAACAATAATGATACATGACACATGATGCTCCTACTGGTCTTGGTTACCGTACATACATATGAGTAAAAAGCTAGAAACATTTTTTTTTGGATGGGTTCTCTTTGACAATAACTTAACCCTCTCCCTGCTGGATTGGGCAGAGTGAGTTCTTTATGGCATCTCTGTTGCCTTCATCATGGAAATGGTTAAACTCCAACATTGTCGATGGTGTAGTCTATGGCTAAAGCTGGAGAAGGTTATCTTGGAGTTTCTCTTGTTTCATACATGTGAGTCCTGAGTGGATAGTGGTTGGTTACCAACTGATTTATTAGGTAGATATCCTCGACTAAATTGCTTGGTGGAGTCTGACATAAACACCGGTAAATGACTAAATCTGAATTTGTCATGGGATGACTGACAGCAGAAAGTCTGTTCTGTCTGTTACAGCTGAGTGATGCAGCATTCAAATACAGCCAATATAATTTGGTCATTGTAAATCTGTCGATTAGTTTTCACAAGTGTACAGTTTTCTGTCCATTAGCATTCACTGAATGTTGATCTGTTCACTGTTTACCAATGTGTGTGTTGGTCATTTCCGTGTTACAGCTGAGTGATGTAGCATTAATGTTGATCTGTTCTCTGTGTTACAGCTGAATATTCACCTGTTCTCTGTGTTACAGCTGAATGTTCACCTGTTCTCTGTGTTACAGCTGAATGTTCACCTGTTCTCTGTGTTACAGCTGAATGTTCACCTGTTTTCTGTGTTACAGCTGAATGTTCACTAGTTCTCTGTGTTACAGCTGTGTGATGCAGCACTAACGTTTGTTCTCTGTGTTACAGCTGTGTGCAGCTGGTCTGACTGGGATCTACTACTGTGCCACCAGCTTCACCTCATTCTCAGGAAGTAGTAAGGCCTTCGTTACCAAGGTAAATACAGGCTTGTAAATCAGGTCGCCAAATGCCAAATTAATTCACTATGGTGCCCAAAATAGTTGCTAAATTGAGCCCTGAAGTGAAAGTTTGAATTGGCAAAGATTTACATGTAAAATGTTATAAATCTTTGATAATGTTTATATTTTGAAAGCCAATATTTTTCTCTTCATAATTTAAAGGATTTAAAAAAAAATTATTTACAAAATCATGCTCCACGGAATGACACTAGTGCTGTTAAGACAGTTTTATAAAAACTTTTGAGTACTCGCGTTAAATGGAGAACTGTGAGAGGTTAGAAGAGAAGTGGCGATTTGTCAGTGCAACGGCGTGAAGCAAATCATTACAGCCCTAATGTACAGGGAGCTGATCTTTCTAACATTTCTATTCCAGGCCATCTGTCTGTTCTTCTCCGTGGCAGCCATTTTCCTCTGCGTCATCGCCAGCACGTTTTCCAGCATCCACCTCAGCCGCATCTTCACGTACGCCACGTGCCAGCTCTCGTCCAATGACTGCCTGTGTTCCATGTCACGTGACTTCGAGTCGCGCGTGTACGTGTATTCCAGCGTGGGGGACTGCCGAGTGGTCACCGAGGAGGTTCGACTGTACCTTTTCATCTTGGGAGGACTGTGTCTTCTAGGATGTGTCATCTCGCTGTGGTTCGTCTTCCTGTTGTGGAAGGCGAGATACGGGAAGATTTATTCCGGACTCCGACGGCAGCAGTCTTTGAGGACGTACTTCTCATGATGGTCCTTCCACTTTGGCCCTGCTGGTCCTTCCACTTACAGTCCTACCTCTCGTGAAGTGATTTATGGAATTTTGGCAGTCACATCATTTACACAGCAGGCAAGGAAGAAAAATAGTAATTACTCTAATTATTCGAACCCTCTAATAGTATTTGTTTAATGTTCCATCAGAAATATACATTGCAACTCCTTTAACCCTCTCCCTGCTGAAGGTAACCAGAGATGCCCTAAAGAGCAGTGCTTTTGCCTAATCCAGCAGGAAGAGAGTTAAGATTTTCTTTTCAATACAAAGAATAGGCCTATTTATTTTTAAAATTTTTTTTTGCATAATAACATCATTAATTTACATAGCAGTGTACTAAAATATTAAAGTTGCCTTATTACTTTTATGTTCCATCAGAAATATATATGGCAGCTCCTTTTAAGATGATAGATTTATTTTCAATATAAAATATAATAGGATCTGGTCTATTTTTCAACTAAAATGGTGGAAATCAAATAAGTACGTGTTTGACTGCTAGAAGATTATTTTTTAGTTAGATTAAAATTCTCAGGCATGGAAACAGACAAATGTGATTTCAGAAGAAAACAAACCTGAATGCAGGCCCCAAGCTACGTCCAGTGCAAATAAATCTACACCTGGACAAATAAATCAGATTTCCTGGGGGAAATTGCCATACCTGAACTCTTTCCATTAGAATAGACCTTCCCAACCCTCTTCTTCCAACCAATGCAACATGGTATTGCAAACCTTTGGCGCTCTCAAAGATTGATTGATTTGAATGGAGTGATGTCAGAATGTACGTGTATATGTATATTTATATTTATAGCAATGTTTCTGTACAGTTATAAGAGTTGGCTACTCAAAACTGGTTCTCATTCTAGAGGTTGTGATCCACATCTTGATATGGATGTCATTTGTTTGTATATTGTTATTACATGGTTTCATTCAATGTTATAAATTATTTCCCAGAGATGCACAATTTTGTAACTGATAGGAAATGTACAATATTTTTAATGTATTACGTGTTGTAGCATCATTTATTACATAAAGGACAAATTTTATTTTATTTTATATTTGATCAGAAATATACAGTATTGTGCCTTTAAATGTTCTTTTGAGAAATACACCCTGCAAGCAGCTTTTTACATTTTGTTATCATTCAAAAATAATACAGTGCAGGTTTTGTGTATGTAAAGGGAACAAACTGTTCTGTAATATTATTAAACTTTGGAGAATGATTTTTTTTAAGAATACATCTTTGTCCCTAGCAGGAACATTTAATAATTAACCCTTTACTGCTGGAGGCATATTCAGCAGCGAAAGGGTTACCGGGTAACGGGTCTTCTGAACAGTTAACCAGTAGAATTGATGCTTTCTTTATCACATATGTTATAAGGAGATCTGATCATATTGTATTGAAACTGTCACTTGGTTTGTATTGTGAATGAATGACATTTTGATTATATGTTATGCGAGTTTGATATTAAAATTGTAAATAAATCATTGTTGAGTTTTTACAGATGGTTTACCAGGAAGAAATACTTCTGGCAGAATGGTGAAATCAAGATGAGTGTTGCAGTGCTGGCTGGTACTGACAAATCAAGGATAATAACCAGAAAACTTACTGACCCGAATACTGATACAAATTACAAATGTTTACCAAAAAAACACATGAATTTCTACTGGCCCTTCGGATACCTTTAGCATTGGAAGAAATGGCCAGGCCAGTGGGCTAGTGGTAATTTCGAACACTGATCACTGATCCAATTATGATTGTGTTGGAAATGTGACTTTCAGTTACATTTTCATATATATATATTTTTCAGGATTATTTCACATAATTATATCATGGCTTGTCAGTTTAGGGCAGCAGGAAACCTGCAACATCTGTAGCACTGAATGTTGCAGTAAACCTGCGAGCACTGGCTGGTACTGATGGTGACTGCATTGTCACGGTACAGACCGTGCATCCTATAATGATCGTATCGGAAAGATAACTTTCACAAACATTGATGCTGGCCTCTCGCCCATCCCTTGTAACTTTGAAAGGACACCCAGGATAGTAACTGTACACTAGGTATACGGATAATGGTGGTTCAAACGTGAACCATAAAGTTTGTAGTGCAACTCTTAGCGACTGCACTATCCAACTCCCCAAAACACAGTCAGACCTCGTTATACCGGTCTTCGTTATCACAGTTTCTCCGCTAACCGGTCAACTTTTAACCAATACAGATTTCCTACTACCGTATATACTTGAACTCCAAGAATGATTGTTCCGATGATCCGGTTGTTTCGCTTACCGGTTATAACGGGGGCTGACTGTATCGATTCAAATCATCTTGAAATCATAAAAACCATAATTCAACCATGCATACATGTTCTCAAACAAATAAAACATGACACAATTTGCATGTAATATAAAAGTTTAATATTTACGACTCCATTTTGGCTTTAATTGTCATTATTCAGTGAGGAAATATATATATAATAATAGTAATAATAGTATAAGCATACTGGCGGACTTCAGATCTGGGTTATTGAAAATCAGGCTATCATGTTAACTAGGAAATGTACAGACTATGTATGATCTTGCATACTTCGTGCACTTTGGAGGAGGGGGTGGGGGCAGAAAACTGGGTACAGTATTGGATTGAAATAACACACATCACATACTAGTAACCTGTACAGAAGAAGACACTCCAAGGATACGGTACTATACACTCAACAAAATTAATTGAAGGCTAGTAGCATTTATTTTACAATTAAATCTAGCTTTAAAGCATTTTTTTTACATTAACATTTAGCTTCATAGCATTTTTTACATTACAATTTAGCTTCATAGCATTTTTTACATTTAAATTTAGCTTCATAAAAAAAATTTACAAGTAAATTTAGCTTCATAACATTTTTTACATGTAATGTAAATTTAGCTTTATAGCATTTTTTACATTTAAATTTAGCTCTATATTATGTTAGCAATGAAGAATTTCCAAGACATCTACAAACTGCAGGTACTCTTAATATTACCGGTAAGAACTTGCAGACAGATTGTAAAAAGAATGGTGTCAGACTCCTCAAGACGAGTTCCAAAATTTTGTAGAAAGCTTCCCAAGAAAATATTTTGCCATCCTTAATTTATTTTGTTGAGTATATATCTGGTGACATACAACAAAGATTTATATCAATAAATGAACCTTTCCGACTCTTCGATACATATGATTTATGACCTTGAGGTTTCGAAATTGTTTTCATGCTCAATAAAAAAGTTAATGCTCAAATTAATGCTCAAACCCTAGCTTCAGTTTACATATAGAATTGAGCAGGACATGTAAGTTGAGCATGAAATCCTACTAAAAAATGTTCCCCAACCTCAGGCTAACTAAATGTGAGAAATATACAATATCAGATATACACAATAATATGTCCATTATATATAGCGCCAAACTCCACACTAGGTATGCTCATAGCGCTGACATTAAAATGTCAATGATTAGGATCACAAGTTAAATGACGAATTACGTTAAGAAGGCAATTGACACTGGCCACGAAATATCATAAAATTACTGACAAAATTTTCAGGTTTGAGACACAAATAAATTTGACAAAGGAGAAATAGCATGACTTTCATTATTGACATACTATGGAATGTTGAACGACTTCCAGAGGAAAGACTTGAGTCGAGTACAATTGCTGAACATGATTGATAACAAAGCAATAGCAAATAGGACTTGTAAGGAACACACACAAAAACTGGCATGCTAAGTAGAGACTAGTTATAATATATATTGCCTAGAAAGGTAAATGGACCTATAGTTCGGCATGAAATGCATCAACACCCCTATTTTGTAGATTATCTCGGTAAATACTTCATGGTATGAAAAACAAAAAACTTCATTTTCTTATTTCATTTGCCCTAACCAAAATATATTTTTTTTAAATATTACACAAGTAATACAAAATCTGTTTATTTTGAGTACCGTAAGTATTATTTTATGCAGAGGGGCGACATTCGAAAGAATGAACAGACAAATAGGCTGAATTTGCACATGCGGATATTCCTTCTTTTGAACGTCGTCCCTATGTATTAAATAATATTTAGTCAAAATATTTTGTGATCGTTATATAAATAGATTTTGTATTACCTTGTGCAATATTTTTTCCAAAATTTTAAATTTTGGTTAGGGCAAATGAAATAAGAAAATGGAAGATTTTTTTGTTTTTCATTCCATGAAGTATTTACCGAGCTAATCTACGAAATAGGGATGTCAATGCATTTCATGGCAAACTATAGTAGAAATGTCCAATGTAATGGTATAAAACACATAAATCAAGTCATTGCTCAGTAAATCCATATGCTACACAGTAGCAGCTTTGTCCAAGATGTGTCTATTTTTATAAAACATATCAGTGGCATCAAAATTATGTATTTTTAGTCGGAATTTGTGTATTTCTACCTATAACTAAAAGTTACTATTTTCCTAATAGTTTATTATTAGTTAGTACAATCACATTTAAAATCTTGACAGTTAAATAAATTCAAAAGGTGCAAAAAATGCATTTAATAATACACAGCAATATTAAATCTTAAAAATTTGAATATACGATATACAGATCCTTTTATATTGTACAACAGATAACAATCAATATATTAATTTCTGCTTAAACAGCATCAATCACTTTCACTGTGTCATCAATTCAGTTGTATGAAAATATATACGGTAGCATGTAAATATAAGAGCAGTATATAACGGTACATACATACATTAGTATTGTTCTTAATGTTCTCTCATAGCACCAAATCTACCTAAAATACAGGAACAGTTTCCTTGTATAAACAACAACTAAAAAAGTCCATAAAGAAAAATCATGTACATGTATAATGCATTAAGATGATTAATAAAAAACATCATCAATAACTCTTTTTAAACATCCTTGATTTGTAAAACGTATATATAATTAATAAAACTAATTAAGGACTTATCTACCATCACTGAAAAATTATGCAAATACATATTGTGACCATGGTTTGTGATTTAACCCTCTCCCTGCTGGAGTAGACACAGGTACTGCTCATTAGGGCAGCTACAGTTGCCTTCAGCATAGAGAGAGTTAATTAATGATGGAAAGTCAGGTAATTTAAAAAAAATGATTATATTCATTTTTTTGGCTGATTTTGTACAAATGCATATGCTATAGTGAATATTTTCAATGATCACGATACTGGTAAAATAGTTCTCTGTGCATATATTGCATGTGTGACATTACCAGCTGATTAGCTATATATATTACAGGAATAACATCACAATATATTGTTCATGTAAGCATTCAAACACATTCCTTAGACACTTCTCTGTACACACATTCTGTTAGTCTGTGCTGGTATTTATAGTGTTTTCAAAATAGATTCAAACCCATGCACTCAAATCTCTGTTAAATAAACTGTGAGATGATGACATTTGTTGAATATGACAGCAAGTTGATAGCTGTACAAGAAGTGGTCTGTATCAAAGATATGAGCATTGGCTTGTCATCAATATAATGATGATGACACAGGCATAAACCTATCATAAATGTTGTACTTTCCTCGTAACATTGAGGGACTTCTTCAATGGGGACATTGTGGGCGTGCTCCTTTCTAAAGTTCTGTCACATGTCCAGTACATGTGCTGTTCTTTAGAATGGAGTAAGCACAGCACAGAGTAAATTGCCAGTGGCAGCCATGTTGAATTGTGTGCTGTGTCGTCTGCACCACCTATTTCACTGGTATTTCGCTGGTACATAACCGAACAACCAAGACCATCTAATATCAAATTTTGAAATTGAACGACAGCTACAAGATGTCTAAGGCACCATCCTTCGTTGTCAGTATTGCTTGTTGTTCCTTCTTTAAAATATTATGGATATGTATGGCTAGCTTCATATTAACCCTGTACCTGCTGAATGCAATCATATATGCCCTTCCAATAGAACAGTAATCCTTCTCTGTATAATATCTAGCTTCATATTAACCCTCTCATGTTTTGAAAAAAAAACACACAAAAAACAACCTCTCCCTGCTGAAGGCGACTAAGGTTGTCTGATCACATGCAGAAATAGAACACTCTGATTGTATTCAGCAGGGAGAAGGTTAACACAATACAATCATAGATGCCCTGCCCTTCCAATAGAGCAGCGATCATGATTGATTCAGTAGGGAAGGGGTTAAATGCTTCATTTGTTGGTGGAATTAATTAACAGTGTTACTGGAACTGGTTGACAGGGTTGTGTTGAAGGATTCCCATTCTTTGTTTCTGTTTTCTTTGCTCTGTCATCTGAAAGCATCAAGGGAAAGGTGTACAATATACATATATCTGAACAATCTAACTGGAACCATTGTCATACAGTGAATTCTAATAAGGGATAAACACAAATTTACCTGTAAATCAATACGGACTGTGAGTAGACTCAAAGTTTTGTTCATTAATCATCATGTACATTTTGAGCTAGAGCATGAAATTGTACTCGAAAAGTTTTGTAATCTCGGGGCCCAGATTATGAAACTATTTTTTAGGCCGATTCAAAATCTCCACATAAAATTTGATCTTGAGCATGAAATTGTAATCTAAAAGTTCCATAATCTTGGAAATCTTCAGTGCCAGCTACCTGAAGCTACGGGACTGACCTGTTCCTTGAGCTCGTACAGCTGGTGTGACAGAACCTGCTAACTATCTGAAGCTACGGGACTGACTTCCTTGAGCTCGTACTATCTGAAGCTACGGGACTGACCTGTTCCTTGAGCTCATACAACTGGTGTGACAGAACCTGCTAACTATCTGAAGCTACGGGACTGACCTGTTCCTTGAGCTCGTACTATCTTAAGCTATGGGACTGACTTGTTCCTTGAGCTCGTACAGCTGGTGTGACAGAACCTGCTAACTATCTGAAGCTACGGGACTGACCTGTTCCTTGAGCTCGTACTATCTTAAGCTACGGGACTGACTTGTTCCTTGAGCTCGTACAGCTGGTGTGACAGAACCTGCTAACTATCTGAAGCTACGGAACTGACCTGTTCCTTGAGCTCGTACTATCTTAAGCTATGGGACTGACCTGTTCCTTGAGCTCGTACTATCTTAAGCTATGGGACTGACCTGTTCCTTGAGCTCGTACTATCTTAAGCT
>JAVCKZ010067974.1:0-14279 GCA_034780755.1 Lepetodrilus elevatus
CTCTCTCTCTCTCTCTCTCTCTCTCTCTCTCTCTCTCTCTCTCTCTCTCTCTCTCTCTCTCTCTCTCTCTCTGTACCTATATACAGTCCATAGCTGACAATCATAACACGAACCGACATCAAACAAGTCATAATACCACTATGACTGCACGCGTGCATTACCCTATGTTTGATCTTCCTATATCCAAAGAGTATTCCTCGATACATTCCTATGATAAGAGCACCTTACGCACATTAGACTACTTCCCTAAACCATCATTCCCAGTTAGAGTATGAGGTTGTTAGAGAAAACTGTTATGATTGCATGCATTACATGATCCGTTTCGCTTTTTACTCAAAAGTCACGACGGGTGTTAACATGTAAGTACCTCTTTAAACTCTCTTCACGGTCCACTGAACGCAAGAGCTGAGAACACGGCTTTGTTTCTACGTTTTGAAAACAAAGACGACATTATTTTGTAACAAAGTCCGGTCGCTGGTGAGACATAAACCTTATTTCTGAAGGAATACAAAATGGCCATTATCTGTTCACCGCTGGCATACGTACACGGCAGTTGCCTGTCAAACACGCGCCATGTACAAGGTGAAATGTACACCCACACCACACAAAGCTGAGAGTGTATGCGTATTGCAGTCCAGTTGTAACGTGTACACAATGGGTATCACCTATCAACAAACATGTCATATTTATTAACGCCTTGGACTCCCTTGTCACTCAACCACTCACTTTCCTGAATAATTAATAAATTCGAGATATCAGGCCTCAGACCACAATTACTGTCCTTCTTTGTTTATCACCATTTAGCATAACCTGCATAGCAAAAATACTATACCGACAATATATGTTATAGTTTGCTTGGTGATTTCCTTATTCTTCCGTACACATTTGCTGAAATTTTGAGGGACAAAACATTACTAAATTTTCCGGCTGTTGCTGGGTTTTGGGTGACCTATTTGCACCTGAGAGCTGTGCACTTGGCTTGTTTACTATGGGGTCCAGACACACTATTATTCAATCACTTGACAACTAAACCATTTCCACAATCCATCTAGGATAGCACTAGGTTTTCTGACGTCACTTCCACAAGTGAATACGGGAAGTGATGTACGGTAATTGTAGTCTGAGGCTATAACCTTCATACACCGGATATAACACCCGGGTTGTGTGCGCATGCGTACGCAAACGTGTATGCATGCACTAACATGCATACACGCTTACGCATATGAAACTATACATGGGAAACCAGTATGAAACTGTAGCAAGGACTGATATATGTGTATATAGGAAGATTGAACACAGAGCAATGCAAGCGTACATTCACAGTGTCGACCTACTACCTACTACCTACTACAGTGACGACCTACTACAACAGTCAAGGGGACTGGGGCCATGTTCCCGAAGCTATCGTTTACGCAACGACATCACTTAAGCCTTTGCGGAAGACAATTTGGCTCAAATTTCCTTCACGAAGACTTAACGATGTCGTTATGTACACGATAGCTTCGGGACCATATGGCCCCTGGGCAGTAACCTTTATGGACATATACATTTACCTTTGTATTATTTAACAGGGAAGAATGTTAAAATGTCTACATGATCCAAATACTCTTCATGAACTTACATATGCATTGGAAGAAGAATGGTACGAAGTTAAGACATGTCGGGAGACATGTTCAGATAGTCATTTAGTTAGCTGTTCATGTATCCCGGAAGTTTTCAAAGAAATATTGTTTAAACAAAAAATAGTTAACAAATTTGGACCAAGCCTCCCCCCAAAATACATCCAGGCCCTTAGACATGTTTACCTGCCATCATGTATATTAGTCGCATGTCTTCTGCTTTTGGACATCTATATAATGTGTCGATGCGGGGATAGAAACAACTGACTATGACAATAATTACAATAAGACGGACAGTGTGTGTCTCCGCTGACCATGTCCAGTCGCTGTAATTGTCTTGGACTGGACTGGACAACAACACTGCGTGTAACATGATAGCGGTCAGTCCTGAATGACCAGCATCACAACAACCACCTGCGAATGTAATGACCGTCTAATGTGATGTTTTCTGTCAAACGCCGAGACGAGCTGGTCTTAAGTTTGACCGCTGGAGGATTATGAATGCAGAGTAGTCGTGTCCAGTGCCACTGATGGACAGCGTGAACCCTTGGTCTGACCACAGACAATGTCAATCTCCGTCATGATATCTGAGCGCTACTCTCTTCGCGGGGAAAGGTTTATTTGTACCGAGTGTATAAATATTTAGATGATATCGGTTTCTTCCTTCAAGTACTTTCTTTTACCACTTAATGTAATGAGTTGTTGGTTTTCTTTCCGGAATTGTTTATTTCCACAGATGATATGTTTTGAAAACAGTAGATGTCTTTGCAAATCACGATGTATCTCACAGTGTTTCTGACGACAGTATATATACATATTGATAGCTGACCGTTCTTAAATTTCAACCAAAGTATTCACTTAGCATTCCACTGCTATCAAGTTATGAACAAGATATCCTGATAAAGAACAAACTTTTAACCTTTATGTTGTAAACAGAAAGATAATAGATCCTACATATAGGTGTTTACGGTGAGTACAGCAATGTTGATGGTCGATGACAATAGTAATTCCATTGGGCAGTGGGTAGTGCCTGTCGTATTCACGAGACATGTACAACTAACAAACAACAAAATTAACCGACCAATTTCCTTATTATTTCCGAGTTACTTAATGGTCCCAGAAATAGGGAGACAAGCTCAGACCCGGCGCCCGTGTTATGGAAGATTCTTTAAAGAAAAGGTCATGTTCAATTGTTCCACATCAAGTGAACCTGTTACTGGGTTTGATAACGAAATAGTTCAAAGGGGTATCTGAAACATAGCAAATCCTGCACACAGGGAGCCGGGTTCGCAATCTACACGAGTCAATATGGCTTATGTAATTGTCAGGCATATCTAATTGACTATCGGTCACCACACTCATAACTATCTATGTACCACTGGGCATGACCTTCCATCGATCCGGGGTGAAATCTGACAGGTGCTGATCGGAGTAGATGTTGACCTGTTGGTACCCACGAACCTGACGTGGTGTCGATCAATGTGATTGAAAAAAAGGTTGAAGCATGATTTACGGCGATGTATCTACATTGAGGATTGATTGCGGCTTAGAATGTGAGCATGGAAGGTTCACCACGACGTAGGGTTAAATAGAGTTGATCTATCTCTACCTGCGGAAATATTCAATGAAGAATTTGTCATAGGTTCAGTGGATTAAACATTTGAATAGTTTCAAGGTAAAACGAATTGTCGGAAGAAAAGGTATACTAGTATCCGATAACAAATACACGATAACGTTGGTTGAATACGGGCGTATAAGGTTTTAGATTACTAGTACCTAGGATCATCTATTGATATTGATTAGTTGGGTCGGGTATACACGATGCTTGGACATGGCTTGGAAGTTCTTGCCAAACTATACCGCCAATTAGTACAGTTTAGATGCTTTTAATTTGATTATAATTTTTGTTACACATATTTGGGTATATCTTGCTGTTCTCCCTTCTACAGTTTAGGGTGGAACATGCACAGTAGTAGTATATCCCATCTGTTCTAGCTACAGGACATAGCAAACATACTTTTATGGTACCGGTTGTAGTGTACGACGGCCATCAGTGCATGCATGCTATTACCAATGTTTGCCTGGAGGCTTTCATGTACAAGTGACGGAAACATCATCGACTTCGGAGGTATTTACGGAACCGAGCGAATGTGGACATATTAATGATTTCACACGTTATTGGGTACAGACAGCATTTTCGTATATTTTACAATAAACTCATTGGGAAAAAAATATAAAAAATGATTATTTTGAATATACATTTAAGATTATTGAGTAGTTTTGAACTGATTTCTCTGTCATTGTCCGCTTTCCATGCCCCTGTAATGTTTGCCAATTCCACACCTTCTGTTATATTAGAAGAGTGACGAAAGTACAGACGCGTTCACGCAGCAATGCTTTTTTACAAGGAATAGCTAAGTCAATCGCACTGTTTAACACACTCATAATCCTATATTGTTTAATGAAATCTGTGTTTTGCCACTTCGTGAAAACAATGTATTCTTGTTAAATCAGCAGATGGTCAGTTTCATCCGACCCCATAACACGTTGACAGCTATTGACACCCGAGGCTTGCGGTCAGCAGATGCAACGGACATGGTCATCCGTATCCTGAGGTCACTTTCCTAGCCAGAGGGGGGTCAGTTATGGACATGAGGGCTTTACATGTCATCGCCTGGGATGGACATGCCCCAGGACCGGCGTGAATCGGACACCTCCTGAAAGAAACATGCATGCTGCGAGATGTGAATTATTGTCGTTTTGGGGTTACTGTATCTGTAATATACGAGTTGTCAAATTCATTTCATTAGCGTCATTGTTAGTTGCAATCAATCATGTATAGACTCTACTGCTGGGTTCTATTGTTGTACGTCCAGTCTGGAGACTTTCTCGCGAGCTATATGGACTTTTACCTTCCAGATTTATTAACACAATCTATGAATTAACGACTATTAGTAATTCACACCTGAGTATGACAAGTATTTAAAATGAGATTTGAGTCATTAATCTGTCAGTTGGACGTGAATGCATGTTGGCATACACTGTCATAATAACCGTGGTAGGTAATCGATTGATCTTGACCTCAAGAACAAAATATTGTGATAATTGGAGAGAGAGAGAGAGAGAGAGAGAGAGAGAGAGAGAGAGAGAGAGAGAGAGAGAGAAAGAGAGAGAGAGAGAGTGTGAGAGAGAGAGAGAGGGAGAGAGAAGGGGAGCGAGAGAGACAGAGACAGAGACAGAGAAAGAAAGAGACATAGACAGGTATATATATATATATATATATAGAGAGAGAGAGACAGATAGGTAGATCGAGAAAGAGAGAGACATAAAGAGACATACTCGACACTGCTTATATAAATGTATCCGACAGAGTACGGAAAAAACTGTATCAATACAATAGACACAATTGTCGCAACACATTCCATATAGAGCTTATAGAGTGTACGCTTGATTAAATCAGGAATTATTGGTAACTATTTAAGGTACACACTGCCTTTATAACTGACCTATTAGCACTATCCTGAATAACGTTCGTAGTAGAATGTACAGAGGTCCATGTTTATGTTACGCAAAGCCTTCAGACAGTTACTACCAGCTGACTACAGAACGCATCTTATTCTGTATGCGAGATGCATATTTCATTCGACATTTATCAGTGTCAAGGCTCTTGACATTATTATTTTAGGTCCATAGTCTGCACACTGACAAGGCAATGACAATAAATCTGGTCTAAAATGACACCTACCGAATAAATATAATTGCTCTTTATCATAATTATACTTAGTATTCTATGCAGCACGAACGTGTTGTTTAGGTTGACGAGACAAGGTTAAGTAAGAGATGGTAGCGGCGAGGTCATATGAACAAAAACAATGCAGCATTTAATATTCAATTCTAACTTTAACGACTCTGTATTGAAAACCCAATTGTTCCGTAATTTCATGATTGAATTTTGTATTGACTGTCTTGTCATCAAGGCTGGTCACTATACCTTAGATGCCACAAAGCAATGCCAATGTGGTTTGATCATTTGTATTAATACTTTCTTTTGTTGAGTGTTATGTGTTATGTATTCCAATGACTGGTGTTTACACGTGTAGATGGTGACAATACGTCTCATCGGTCCTCTTCAGAGGTCCATGTCCTCGCGGTCCTCTTCAGAGGTCCATGTCCTCGCGGTCCTCTTCAGAGGTCCATATCCTCGCGGTCCTCTTCAGAGGTCCATGTCCTCGCGGTTCTCTTCAGAGGTCCATGGCCTCGTGGTCCTCTTCAGAGGTCCATGGCCTCGTGGTCCTCTTCAGAGGTCCATGTCCTCGCGGTTCTCTTCAGAGGCCCATGTCCTCGTGGTCCTCTTCCAGCAGATCATCGTTGTAACGCTATGGACTGGCAGCCGTGACATCGGCACTAAGTGTCAAATTAGAGGAAATCAGTGACAAGACAAACATTCTTGGCACTCGCTAATCGAGATATTCTACAGCCAGATAAACAATGCGGGGAAGCAACTTCCGTTTATCTTTTATCGTATCATCCCCGCTCGCTGCTGACCAAATTTTCAGACGAACATCGATTACCTCCCTTCGAATGCAACATTTAACTTCAAATAGCTGGCATTAGATTTCGCTCTGAAACGATGGCAATGGATACAAATTAGTGATGCAAACAGTAGAACAGTTGTCTCCCTTATGTCGTTTCCAGTGGTTGTCGGAAATCAAATAACAATGTTTACTTATTCAAGCCAGACCGATACAGGTTTTGATTTGTTGGCAGGCCTAATTTGGTTGGGAGTTAATTACTCCGGCCAGATAGGAGAAACAAGCTACTGATAAATACTCCATCACAGTGTACAATGTAGTCAAGCAACAGGTCCGTTCTGTCTGCCATAAAGCACTAGCTGATGAGAGGCTAGATAGCTTTAATTACCTCTCAAAACTTAGTTGACACTGAGAGAAGATTGGATATCAGCACTGGAGTCCATAAGCGCTCTCTGGAAGCCACAGGTTGGACCAAAAAAAATGGATAAACGTTTAATGATGCTCATGCATAATTGCTCTATAGAGATAGGGGTTTGGCAAGGTTGTGATCTTCGCGGGGTTGTTTTAACTCTGCGGTACATAACTTAGATACTCCTTGTCTGCTTTAAGCTGACACCAGCGCCCTGTTTGAGATTGGGAAAAGGTTTGTGTAGGGGTTGTGTGCCATATCTGTGTCTGTGTCTATGACTATGTATGCGAGATACATTTTGTATTAGTGTTGTAGAGCACACTTACTGTCAATATATTAATATTTCTGCTAATACAAATTATATGTGAATGGATAAACACTATCAACCCTCTTGTATGTGCTCATCTTCCACTATCACATGACTTATGGAGCGATGCTTCTTGCAGGAAATGTTAACCTCCCATATATCTATTTAACTATACGTGCGAATTTCAGATGGCTATTCACTATTCGGGTCTGCTGCGTAACGTACTGTTTTAAAAATAGGTAATCATTCATGCAAAGCTTTACGGTTTACAATTGGAAACGTACACTTGTTTTCGGATTGACCAGGGTCAAACATTACCGACACAACATTAGTCAACTTAACAAAGTAGAAGCCTATACATATCAAATATCAATTTGATTTCATGCTGTAATTGTTTCATGTGATATCATACACGAAACTTAAACAGCCATAACTTACACTCAAAAGATTTTATATTTTTAGTTTGCCTTGCTATACATCGCAACAATGAATAGTGAAGGACCTTTGAAAGTTCCGTAGGACTACACAAGAAAGGACATTTAAGTCTATCAAAGACATATACAATGAAGACGTCTTACCTATTGTAAAGGTGCATTAAGGGATTTTCCTTTCGATTTACGATACAGAAAGCGGGGTAAATTAGAAATTCCTCGCGCGAGAGTGTTAATGTTTTGAACACAGGCCCCATAGGGTTGACCACTGTGATAAACGCCGTGTTCATTGTGTGAAGAGTCTTTTTTTTCAAGATGGAAGGTCTTTCATCTTTGCTATGGTGTTATTAGCCGTCACAAACAGCATCTACTCTAGAACTCAGATGCACATAGCAGAAAGAGAAAGCATGGTTGTGTGTACATGTGTGCTAGGAAGAGGGAGAGGGAGAGGGAGAGGGAGAGATAGATATAGAGAAGAGAGAAGAGAAAAGAGAAAGAAAGATAAATGGAGGGAGGGAGAGAAAGGGAAATATAGTTAGAGAGAGAGCGAGATAGATAGATAGAGAAAGAGAGGGGAGAGGGGAGGGGAGATACATATGGAGATAGAGAGGGGGCGATAGGGAGATATAGAGAGGGAGAGAGAGAGTGAGGGAGCGAGAAATAGAGAAGAAGCGAGGAGGAGCGAGACTGAGAGATATAGAGATAGAGAGATAGAGACAACAGAGATACATCGAATATTGGATACTATAGTAATTCGAAAAAGAGGTTGATGATAGAGAACAAATGAGAGAGGAGGAAACATAATTAGGGATTATACAGAGAGAACGAGAGTATGAAAGAGAAAAAGAAAATAGATCAATAGACAGATTGACAGAAAGGGATTGAAACATAAACGTATAGACATTACTGTACACCATTGCATCAAATGCATCTCCTATGGTATACAGCATAACGTTGTAGATGTAAACACCTGCATTGCTTGATATGGGAGTGTTCTCCTCAAATTTCAAATTATGTGTAGAAATATGCACCCACGGCCTGCTGGTTTGCTAAGCAAACAAACCCGACAATGAAGGGGTTCAACTGTTTAGTGGGTGTAAAACACAACACTAAACAGCAAACACGTCCCACTGCGTGGCATAACACTGCTTATTCATGACATTAAAGTTAAATCCATGAGCATTTCTCGTATGGCTCCTTATGAAAGAACCCCTCGTGCTGGACAGTGAATACTATTTCATGACAGCTATTACAACGTAGAACTTCAGACGCGATCATGATGTGATGCGATGTCTGTATAGTGGCAATGCGGTCATCATCCTTGATCCGTCAGCACCAGCCGGTGCTCGCAGGTTTACTGTAACATTCAGCGCTACGTCTGATGTTGGTTT
This sequence comes from Lepetodrilus elevatus, assembly GCA_034780755.1. Taxonomy (NCBI): domain Eukaryota; kingdom Metazoa; phylum Mollusca; class Gastropoda; order Lepetellida; family Lepetodrilidae; genus Lepetodrilus; species Lepetodrilus elevatus. The sequence continues at coordinate 8,690 of JAVCKZ010067974.1, forward strand.
AATCCTGCTCTAAACTAACAAACGGCTATATTAGTGAAATAATCTCGAAAGCGGCTAAATTATTAAACCCAATTTCTTAAAAAGAATAACGAAAAAGGAAAAGGAACAATGACGATGTTTTGATTAAATATATTAGTTATGTAGTCGTTAGGGTAGCCCTAATTTAATTTAATTCCACGGAAGCTGTAAAGCAATCATATTACATATACGCAATTTACGCGCGAACGCTGACTTGTTCGCGGGAATGAAATTACGCATAATTTGCTAAAATTAAAATTAAAACAATAAACTAAAAATACAATTAAAAAAAAACCCATAACATACATAAACCAATGGGCGGGAGCTTTAATGAATGAAGTCATCGCTTCCACTAAAATATATTTGTATTTGCACTCTCGTATCCATCCGTCTGTCTGAATGCTCATTACGAGAGCGCTCTATAGACTTCTTAGTGGCTACCAGAGCTTCATGATAGGGACGCATAGTCATTATGTTCCTCGCTGCAAATCCCGCTCCATAGATCACTGGATAGAGTGTTAACCCACAGAGGTAGCAATGTTCCGTTCCATGGCTTTAGATGACCATCCCCATTCACGCCGAGCGTCGACATGTTAAGGAAGATGTATGTTTAGTGATGTTATCACCAGTGCATTGCCCTCTTCATGGGCGCGGATGAATAGAGAGATCAAGTGTGAATTTTCCCGAGAACATTATCCATACAGTCAAATAAGGTGATCGTTGAAATCTGCATAATATCATAACGCATGTATGTTAATTCATGTTGCCTTTCCCTGAAACACGCTCGGAAGTAGCCCATTTACATTTCCGAGATTACCATACAGAGCAGCAAGGTAGAGGAACGACTATATTTTGAAACCAAAGTGGATACATATAATCCTTGCTTCACCTGCACGGTAGATAGCGGGTTTTACAGGTTTTAAAAGCATAGCAATTTATATTACCGTCACACTACGAACAGCGTGTCCCGAGTGTGCTGAAATACTGCGTAAACGACAATGAACTGCAACTCTCAAATTACGCATATCAGCACTTAGCCCAACGGTGATGATATTTCTCAGAATTAGCCCCAATGGTAGCACTATCTACGAGACATTTTTTTCGAATCTCATCATAGACAATATTGGCCTGTTACATTGGCGCCCGAAGCCAGTATAAATTAATTCCTTCAATTATGATTACTTCAAAGACATATCATATATGCTTTACATTAATTATGAATGAACGCTTCATAAATGCAGTGCTACTACTTCAATATAACTGTTGAAAATAATTGGACTATTATTATTTTATTAACCACATTCTAGAATAATATTCCCTTGAGATAATAAATAACGAAGTTCAGCTAGTTGTTACTCCACATAACAGTAATGTCCCAATAACGCAACACTGCACTTTTAACGTTGTAACAGTATGGGGAACATTTGCATATATGACAGGCAATCTGCCACATGAGCTGAGAATTAATAAATAAAGCAAAGCGTCACTTGAAAACTGAAATAGTGTAACACCCACGCTATGTTAGCCGTCGGGAGCAAGTACAAACTCCGAATACATCGTGCTATATAAAGATCTAATGCGTATACATAGACGTAACTGTATTGATTTTGTCATTACAACATATCGATATAATGTTCTAGTATTCAAGACTCCAATGTGCAAACTACGTCCGTGTTTAAATAAGATACGTTTTATTTCCTACATAATTGAAGATGTGCAGACTATATTACTAGTATAACATCATATTACATATAAGTACACTAATACATATATACATGTACATTGGTTATTGATAGTAGATGTTTGCATCTGATACATAGTGAGAAACTATTACAGGTGGTATGAAGATGTCACAACATGTCTGGTAAGGATCACGTGATCAGGCTCAAATCTAACCCCTATCAAGAGAGGAAGTCGTTGATTGAATCTCTTTACATTTCTCTCATTCCACAATAGGCGCAACAATAGGAGTCATGGGCGAATCATGTGTATCCAAACGCAATTTGTTTTGCCAGTTTCAGATTTCAAAGGTATCTGGCCAATCCATGATCAAGACATTCAATCCGCTCGGTCTTGCACAACTAAGAGTGGACATAACTGACCATTACAAGCCATCTGTCCGAGCTCTGACCATTGTCCCCACCGGCGTTCAATAAACAAGAACTCAATGAAACTAAAAGCCTCGATTGTGCCTCGGAAACTAAACAAGTTAATACCTGCTCCGCATCCGTTTCATCATCGCTCCTTCTTTTGAGTCCACCCACCTGTTGAAGGAAATCGACAACTGTTGAATGTGACGGACAGTCCCGCTGTGTCAAGTGTCATAGCAACAGGTGCGGCTGGTGCCTTACTGGAACGAATCTCAAGAAATGGACATGGGTTGATGACTCTGCACGGATAGCACGCTGTGATGCGAAGTACGAGAGTCGGAAAGTCTTATTGAACAGTGCATTGACAGAAGTCGAAACCATGTGTTCAATTGAACAGTGGGTAGTTGTTATGAGGGGGTGACTGTAATGATACATTATATAGAACCTGCAGGGATTTTCCTGCTAGTAACAACACAATCTGAATAACTTTGTTACAAGCTTTATAACAGGCCCATTTTAATCAAGGAAATGAGGAATTATCATTTCAAGATTAATACTCTTGAGTGAACACTTGGATGATTTCAGCATATGGACAACGATGAAGTTCTCTACGTGATCTGTCTATAGTATTAAGTAATCTCAACTTTTTCTCAAATAAAATAGGGCTTAGATTTCCGTACGATAAGCATGCGAACTATATGCTGTGAAATCCATACAGTAGGGGTTGCATTGGCTTGTCCTATTAATGACATTCGCATATTATTAAGTTGTCCTTCATTTATGTTAGTTGTATTTATATATGACTTTGTCATGTTCTTACAGTATGCAATACCAGTTTTATTATTGCAATACCAACAGTATTAGTACACTACCGGTACTAGTATTACCTTACAGGTACTATTATTACACTACCGGTACTATTATTCCTATAATTAGTGTATATACCTGTTAAAAGTAAGTCTGTTTGATTGTATTTAAGAAATGACGTCATAATCGATTTGCTTTATGGTCTCAGGAAGGCAAGTTATCGAAACTTCCGTATTCCGGTTTGTAGTTGTCTGGTTTGGATTACAAACTAATAAATCAATAAGACAATTAAAAGCAACCGTCATATAATTGTTTTCAAAAATAATCTTCTCCTGCATGGATTTTCCCGACGAAAATAGCCGGAGATATTAATAATCTCCAGTGAATCAATGCTATTCACTACGTATTTGCTATACTGCTGCTGTATGTGCAACTGTGACAGGTAAACGAACAATTAGCAATAGCGGCTCTATCATATTCGTTTAAGATAAAAACAGTGTATGGCGTTACCGACACGGCACACTTAGTGACTCACACTACCATCATTTCCTCGTCTCTTTCCGGTTTCAGCATACTTTTGTTAATCGTCATTATACACCTGTGGGGCGGCGGATTGGGTCAGTAATCACGCCTCGTGTCAATCACAGACGCACGCGGTGAGGACAGAAACCACGCGAGTTTGGCGCGCTTTTGCTCCGGCGCATGCGCGGTCGGCACAACGTGCCATATCACGTCTGCGGCTGAGGTTACAGACCAGCCTGCGCAGTGAAATGACATTAAGTGATATTTCTTTCTTCCTCTGCGCATCTGTAGATAAATCTTTTCTCGATGAACTGTGGTGTTACCGGTGATTTACTTTGGATACTTATTCGAGCTACTAGGTTTTGCGGGGATTTTCTTTTTTAGCTGATGACTGAGTAGAGATCGTCTCGGTCTGTTACCCAGCTAAACTGCCACCGAGAAATTAAATAGGCTTCTTTTCTTGTCTGTATAGTCTGTACTAGATCGGACTGAGACGCATTTTGCTTTGGTTGAAAAACAAGGATTATGTTTGAATAATACCACGGAACAGAAGGTTTTTACCTATGATTTATCATTGAAATCCTGATCCACTTCGCTTAGTAATGTCCCGATGGAGCGTGGACCATAAGAAAGAATACCTCTGTGCAGATCTTGGGCGTCATATCAATATGTCATTTGGAAATCCAGCGTCTTTCGCATTAATGCCCGGATCACTTGTGTCAGTGATTCAAACGATTTTAATATCTTGACACTAGTATACCCAGACGGCGTGACGGAGAAATATTAAGAGATAATTTTTGTTTTGTTTACAACAGTACGACGCTCTGAATCATCGATGGCAATTGAAGACTGATTTTCCCATCAAACATGATGTGGATAACAGAGGTATAACTTTTATAATTGCTAGTTGCTAATATTTAATTGGTTGAAGCATCTTCCCACGGCACGTAAACGCTGACATATGACGCGACGCTGATTGTAAATTTGTTCAGATACCTTGAGAAAATGCTAACATATAGGAAATAATCAGTGCATGTAGATTTGATATGTTTGTACTAGTTCACAGTATGCTGACACCTAATTAAACAAACGTATCTTACTACCGGTACTAGTATTTCATTTCGCAGGGATTTGCCGTGTACTGTGTATACAGAAAACAAACTGAAAACCCTCTCTCGCGTATGGATGAGGTGGACAGTTATATTGTCAGATTACCAGACACTATTTAGTGTCAGACGATGTGTTCCTTTTATAAACTACCTGTCTTTATAACGATATTCCTAGTACACGCGAACTGGCAATTTCACATGACATATTGATTGGTAGATAAGGAAAATATATGCCCAGATAATTATAGCTCCTAACCAAACATATGTGTTATAATACATATATAACTCTGAAAAACAACGCTATCGATAGTATGTCTGTGGTTCATACAACCTTCCACACTACAGACACGCTGTCATTGAAGACCATCAACAACACACGTGGCCAAACATTTCAACCTTCCGTTCTCAAACATCTTGCATCGGAAGACGTCGACATTCGCTACAATTAGAAACCATGCTGATGTCAATCGATGTGTTTGTTTATAAACAAGGTTTTATTTTAGTTGAGACGAGATGGGATGTGATGGCCCTGTTTAAATTTATTCTGTTGGCTGGCAGGTTCTGGCCTTGGTTGAGGTAACGGTCTGGACTGGGATGACCAGCGCTTCTGACCACGGCTGACCGATGGTTTGAATGTCCAGCTGTTTTAAGAGCGTGCCGTGGCTGCAGCGACCCCGACCTAACATTAAACCACGAGAAGTCTCATGAAAAAACAGCCATTATTACTTCAAGGTCATTGTTAAACATGGCATATAAATGCCAAATTTTGTTTTGACATCGACACAATTAATAAATGCATTCATAAACAAGTAAAATAGTTTTAAAGGTTTTATGTTGTATTGTAATGCATACATAGTGAATTAATCAATGTTGACTATCGGTCCACATTTAAATATTGAGGCTGATTCATATTTTCAAAGAGAGAGAGGGGGAGTGAGAGAGTGAAAGAGAGAGATCGAGAGGAGAGGAGAGAGAGACATACATACAGGAGATATATACAGAAGAGGATAGAGAGGGGAAGAGAGAGACAGAGAGAGAGAGAGA
>JAVCKZ010067985.1:0-14278 GCA_034780755.1 Lepetodrilus elevatus
GGAAAGGTTATAGAACCGCTTAGCAACAATGTCGTGTTACAATACATGCGTTCCCTTAAATTTTTCTTTCAGTATATCTGCAGGCACGGCCTTTTTGGCACAATAGTACTTATGTTCGTGGCAATTTATCCACTAATTATGACTATTCAGTTATATAAAGGTAACGTACGAATCATACCTTCTATGGCTCCACACGTTGCATATGGCGCACCAGTTTCTGATGACTCTTCTCCTTGCAGCTCGGAACTCCGGCGAGATCGCCGACCCCGAGGAGAAGCTTGTGCTCCTTCTCAAGGACTTCCTGGTGGAACACAGCAGACAGAGAATCCGCGCCACTCACATGACACTCCGGAGATACGCCACTGTGGAGAGCAGAGTGTCACAGAAGGATCTGGTGCTAGCGCTCCAGGTATGTATGCGTCATGCAGATATTTTGTTTTAAATTTTGAAATTAATGTATCATTATTTATCTATATTGTTTCAGGACAGACTTTTCAGGTTACCACATATTAGACATCGAGTAAAGAATTGAGTGCTATGCTTGACGTATTTAACCTATGTATGGACTCTATGTCATGGTAGACTGCATACGTCTTGGTGGACTATGAATGTTACTGAATCTCAGCAGAAGCATCGTAATACTATTTGTGTAAAGGTGATGGGTGTACACAAATCGTTGGTTCGGCTTGGCACCAAAGGTGTAAAATAACACGAATAAATTGATCTATACAGTAAAATACGTTCTACAGACCTGTACTTCTTTCATAATATTTGGATTTACTTTATATCTCAACGATATGTGTTACCTCTGCATAGCGCGAAGAGTATTGTCAGTACGTTATTTAGAAGATGCCGCTTTGGGGATCTAATTGCCTTTATTGTTGCATTGGTGAAACCGCGTCATATTATTTTTATAGATTTATTTTCATACTGTTCCCTAAACATAATTCTAAATTATTTATGATTGCGTCCAAAGATGGTCTTACCACTTTGAACAAACTGTCGTGCAGTGACGTATTAAACATATATGACTATGAACTAGCTATGTCGTGTTACTGACTCCCAGTAGAAATATCTTCATAATACTTGTGTACAAAGATAAACTGTGGCGTGCAGTGCTAGGGCCTGACCTGTTTCAGGAGAACCAGATGAAGTTCCCCAACAGACTTCTACAGATGATATCCCAGATATTCGAGGACAACGTGGGCGTGGATTACGAGAGGCTGTACAAGTGCCTCAAGCTGGCGCACCTCAAAACTGGTCAGTTCCACTACGTCATATGAGTTCGGTATGCCATCCAGAGTATTGTTTCATGATGATCTCATATATCTACTTCGAAACCATAAGCACTATGTAAAGCGATTGATCTCTTATGCATGGCAATCAGGCACTTACGGGAGCACTAGGGCCTTCTAGAGCTTCTAGAACCGACACCTTGACCATAGTTCGGGCGTAAATCACCACATATCACGCTTCTACCATATTTGCGATTGGATTCCCGGTAGGACCCTGTTTGTACTGTGTCTTTGTATGGCATATGGACATTAGATTACAGGTAGTCCATGATGGCGATCTCACCTGGATACCCAGATTACTAGTAGGTCATTTATTTCACCTGATATTTTAATCATAATGGCATACAAATACATACTAAATATGGACATCATCAGTGCTCATTAACCCAATATACATATTTTTTATTGTACTATAGATTTTAGTAGAGTACACTTGTGAATATGCTTAGTTTTAATTATCACAGGAAGAGACAGTGTGAGGGCCCGGACGGTGCGCAATGACCTGTGCGCCAAACAGGAAATGTCCAAGGAGCAGCAAGACAACGACTTCCTGTTCCGCCTAGAAGATCAGCTAATAAAAGAAAAGGTTTTCTTTGACATCGACGTACTACGGAAGGAATTCCAAAGAAAAGATAACGATAAAACTGGCAAAATTAAAAGGGAAGCGGTGAGCCATTACTACGTGTATATCCTCTTGTATATGCAGCTCCTTTATGTCCTAGACTACTAAGATGATGCTTATATAGCCTATGTATCCCTTGGAATAATATCATGTTTGCGCTCCTTTATATCCTAGATGATGGCGATCAGCGACTCTAGTACTCCTCTGTATGGGGCTCTATTGAAGAACTTGATGAAGAGATGTGACGAGGAGAAGAACGACATGATAAGGTAGGTTTAACTTTAAATAATTTCACAGAACGTCGCCGATAGTCATAATTATAAGTCGTATGTTTTTGCTTCATTATATTCACTATAACATTTACTCGCACATTCCTTCTATTCATAGATCAGTTGATGCATCAAAAACAAGATAATTAGCGCTACGTTCCCTTTATTCATATAACATATAACTTTTATTATAACTATCGAGTGCTGGAGGATAATTACATTAGTAAATAACACATTTTGAGTGAACAAATCATGCGTAATTACTCTCGGATCTAAATTCGTTTGTCCATTATACAGGTCTATCAACTGTGATAGTGTGCCTTTATAAACACTCTGTCCAATATTGAATGATAATCCTGACTGTTGAATATACAGCTGGCCAGAGTTCCTAAACTTCCTAGAGAAGTCCCAACAGTGCGCTTGGAAGAAATATCCGGAGATGTCGGAACTGCCCGAGAAGGCCCGACTGGCTGCGCAGACAGCCATCTCAAACCCTATAGAAGAACTATCATCAGGAGCTAAGAGCAGAGTTGTGTCCAAGCTACTACTGAAAAGGGTACTAAGTTACGCTAACACTAAAGCTAGGCGACGTTATTTCGACGTTGACTTGGAAAATAACGTTATAACATATTTTTTCTTCTATACAATCTAACGTTGTTTCAACATCGGAAGTCTTTCTAAGTTTGAAAGGAAACAATGCCCTTGGGCCCGTTGCTCAGAACTATTGTAGCTACAACTATTGTAAAGTCAACACTTTCTATTGTGGCAGGAGCCCAGTTACAACTATTGTAAAGTCAACGCTTTCTATTGTGGCAGGAGCCCAGTTACAACTATTGTAAAGTCAACGCTTTCTATTGTAGCAGGAGCCCAGTTACAACTATTCTAGCGCTGCAACTGTTCTGAGCAACGGGACCCTTGTCTTTCAGGGGTTGTATTGTCTCCGTTTTTCCAAGTTTGGTCAGAAACCTGTCAGCTTTACGCCAGCTCTTCGATATTATATAAAACTGTTGTATTTCTTTTACAACGAGATTTATGAACGTAGTTGATTTCAAATTTCAATCCGATTTTTAAAAAATAATATTTTGATACATCATTATTATATATACATTCTTAAATATGAATTGGTGCTTGAGAGCGTATTGTCTCATACAGGCATCATTACAGAAAGAAAAGTCCACGTTGTCAGCTAAATCTCGAGAAGCTTCAACTGTTGACACGCAAGCTTTGAAGAAGCCGCCTCCAGCATCTAAAGCATCTCCAGCCAAAGACGTTGCCAAGGTCACGCCCCTGAAGGAAGAACCATTGACATTGAAGGAAGAAGCTGCACGGGAAACCGCTGCACCTGCGCAGACAACAACGCAGACAACCGCCCAGACAACCGCCCAGGCCAAAGTTGCAGCAAAGGACACCAAGGATACTAAGGCTTCAAGCAAAGATAAACCTTCCAGCAAAGACAAAAACGTCAAACAAAGTAAACGTGATATTTGATTAGCAATAGTAGATTAATACTTCTGATTGTCATGTCTACTGAATTGTCTTTGAGTTGAAACAAAGAGGCCAATATTCTGTTCAAAGAGCTCTTCCTATATATAGGGTGTCCACACTTAGCAATGTTATATTTGGATGAAGGGTTATATGTCAAAACCACAAGTCATGGTTTGCACTTATTAAAGAAAATCACAAGGCTCCTAATAGCTTTTCAGTTATGAATACCATTAGGTCCATAGGTAAACGTTGTTAAATTTAGTGCATGTATTGGCATTTACTGGACATTGACATGATTGTTGTAGCTACCAAGCCACAAGAATCGCCTGCTATGGCTGCACCTCCTGTTATCGCTGTGGATATGCCATCAGAAGAAGTTCAACCCACGAAAGAAGGTATGTCACGGCGACTTTTAGTCTTTACTCAAAGATGTTGATGGCAAGTTATTTTGATGTCATGCTGAACCCGAGTTGCTGGATTGTGAGTCCAACACTCTTCCGACTGAGCCAGAGGTAGCCTGTTGGCCGAGATCAGTAGAATCATCTTATATTGCACCCGGATATAGTATTAATAACCTTTTAAAAACCAAATGTTTTACCACCATCTTTGCCAAGGAATATTCACTATTGAGGTGTTCATGTAGGTCTTCCAGCTTGTCCATGATTAACAGTATTATAATTGATGTTAACAAGAGCAGTTCAGTTACGACATAGCCTACTATAGTATTTAATCTAATAAATATAGATGTGATTAGCTTAGAACACTGGCTACATAGATACATATGAGTTTTAGTTTGAGGTCATGTTTTATTCCGTAGCTAAGCGACCCGCGCCCATACCACCATCTGAACCGGATATAGACGATACGAACACAAACTTGGTGCACTTGGACGTTCATGGCAGAAAGGTGAAGGTCGTTCAGCCGCCAGATTACAAGGACTCGTCACTTCCGGTGGATCCTCCCAAGGAGAGACTTCATCTGGACTGGGTGTAAGTTTAGGTCGTAGCGTGTACGTTTACCAATGTACAGGCAATTATTTTATGTACATATATATATATACACTCACCTGCTTTGGTTTTTTTAAATGAAAACAAATACGAATAAATATACATTTACTATCTTAGTGTAAATTAACAATAAGGTTGAAATAATAAAAATATTACCATTAAAAAAAAAGAAGTCGGTATGCAACTATTTTTATTATTGGATAATTAACTATATTTTGTTGATTAATATATAGATCTATGTTAGAATTATGAGAAGAATTACAGTACATTTGCAGGCGTTACCTACTGATGAGGAAATTAAAGACTGTATTTGCTTGGCTATCTGTCAGTGTACGACATCGCCTTCAGCAAGAAAATAAATTCGTACATATTCGATCCTCGGGATCATGCCTGTTCTTACATTGTTGTATCTGAGGAAACACTGGACCTACCGTACGTTATAGAGGATGATATTCGCAGATCTATGTCACAATAACACTAATTATGACGTAGAATACACTATACCATAGCATTGTTGTTAATATATTGCAGGTATGGATATCGCGGTAACGACTGCCGCAGTAACATACACACCCTCAGCAACGACGACATCGTTTACTTCATCTCCAACGTGGCCGTCTTGTACAACAGAGAGAAGCACACGCAACGACACTACAGGGAACACAACGAGGACATCAAATGGTGAGCAGTATCTACAGTCTAACACACACACATACGCGCACGCACCACACACATACACACGCACACATACACAAACACGCACGCACGCGCACACACACACATACACACACACACATACATACACACACACACACGCACACACACACACATACATACACACAACACACGCACACACACACACACGCGCGCACACACACACACACGCACACACACACACATACATACACACACACACACACACACATACACACACTCACACACGCAAGCCCCACACACATACACATTCAAGCACCACACACATACACACGCACACACAAACATACATTATACGCACAATACACACGCAAAACACACACACACACACACACACACACACACACACACACACGCAAGCCTCACACACATACACACGCAAACACCACACACATATACACGCACACACAAACATACATTACTGTATATTACACACACAATACACACGCAACATACACACACACACACACGCACTACTGATAAACACATGCGAACACGCATAGAACTTGCACCAAAGCTTGACTATGTCCACCACTGGATACCCATTGTTTCTGTTCCCCTGCAGTATGGCCATCCACACCAATGGTAACATAATAGCCACTGGACAGTTTGCTGGGAAGAGAGATCAAAAACGACAGGTTAGATACCTCTCAATGGACATTGTAATTATTGTATTATAGACTAGTATAAATACAGTACTCTTTTCTAGCGCCATCCTTGTACGTATGCTTTAAAACATTAAATGTTACTTCCCATTGACGCGATGAGTTCCATTGTGTAGGACCAATACGTTTATTATGTACAGTATACAGTTGTATAGTGGTAACACATACGATTTATTATTGGAGACTTTGTCCAACGGTATTCCTGTTTCAGGCTCACATCCGGATCTGGCGTTCGGACTCTCTCAGCACAATGCACGTCCTGGGTCTCGGGGCGTTCTACAAATCTGTAATGTGCTTAGCCTTTCAGAAAGACTCAGTGAGTATCGTACATATTTCACACTGTGATGCGACATGCTGACAACTAACTATTTCTATACAGCCATGCATTAAGTACATACTATACTGTATATGTTCAAAGCGGGGAGGTTGTAATTTCATGGGCCTCATTGTTCCTTCACATTGATGTCATCTGATGTTCTTCTAGGACTTTCTGGCAGCCGTGGACAACAGTCAGGAGAAGAGGCTGTCTTTGTGGAATGCTGTCAGTGGCTCACACATAGCCGACACCGTGGTCAGTCAACACTACAGTCATAATCTGAAAAATAACGTCATACTATAATATAAAGCATTTGTTTTCTCTACAATCTAACGTCGTTTCAACTTCGGAATGTGAAGCCTTTCAAATTGTGCAAGGAAACAAGGGTCTTAATTGTCATTCAGGAGTTCTCTCCATTTTTTACAACTAAATTTGGGATGCAAAATAATAGCTTTTAGATTCTTTTAGATTCTATACAAATAAATATGTATATATGTAGGTTTTTTTACGATGACTTTTATCATGAATTGTTGATTTCAAATTTGAAACAAGGCAATGTAGAGTATTTAGGTAAGTAATCATTATATAAATCCATACGATAACCTTGTATTGGTAAGTCAACAATACATCCATATATATCACGACAAGAACAGTAACGTTATTGTTCCACTACATACTTAACTGGACACCCGCCTCTGCCCTGTAGCTCCACGCCGAGGTGATATGCGACATCGGCTTCAACCCCAACTTCCCTGAGCTGCTGGTCTCCATAGGCAAGGAACACCTCGCATGGTGGAAGATGTACCCCGAGACCAACAAGATAACCTCCCACGCCAAACCAGACTACGATGTGTGTACCTTTGATATATCTCTGTAAACTACAACCGTATAATGTAGAGTGGATATATATACTAACATATTGTCTCATACCAAAGTATACTACATCCATAAGTGTACCATTGAGATTCCTTTGAACTACAACTGCTTCTTGTACAGGGTAGTGGAGATATATACCAGGGGGCTTTTTCTTGAAACGTACTTACACATGCCTTAGCCTAAGAACAGTTCTTTACGATTCATATATTATCGATACGAACTGTTCTTAGGCTAGGAAGTTCGTAAGAACGTACTATATAACGATGCATGCATAAGATAGGGATTCCTTTCATCTACAGCTGCCTCTTGTACAGGGTAGTTGAACTATATACCAGGGTATCCTTTCATAAAGCTCTCTTATTCGCTAAGAGACCATAACACTATCTTGTTAGTGTATTAGCTATCGGCAAAGAGATCGCTATGGTGTCTTAGAGGATACGAGAGCTTTGTGAAAGGATAGCCTGTACTATATCAGACGACTATGCATGAATGAAGAGAGCGCTATGGTATCTTAGAGGATAAGAGAGCTTTGTGAAAGGATAGCATGTACTATATCAGACGACTATGCATGCATGAAGAGAGCGCTATGGTATCTTAGAGGATAATAGAGCTTTGTGAAAGGATAGCCTGTACTATATCAGACGACTATACATGAATGTTATTACAGTAAAATCTTAATACTTGACATGGTATCTCCCGTTCCTTCCAGAACTATCTCCGAGCCAAGTACGTCATCAGTCTGAGTCACACGGAGAAGGGGGACCTCATCACGGGGGACTCCAATGGCACCATATACGTGTGGGGCGACGGCGGAAACAAGATCACCAACTTTGTCAAACATGGCCATGATGTGAGTATCAGTTCCAAAGCGATGTTGTTGTTATATGGTTCCATATAAACAATATTGACTTCATAATAGGAAATGGCATTACTGTATTTGTATGTTACCAGCATCTTACAACGTACATCTAACAACATAGCCTCACTTTAGCCATGACCTTTTGTCCGTCCTCATTAACACGAATACAGGATACTATTTGCCAGTTGTTCATTTCTTATTCCAGGGCCCAGTGTTCACGGTCCTCTTCTACAGACACCACGTGGTGTCGGGTGGGCGTGACGGAATGGTGTACTCCTGGCAGTGGACCAAGAACATGGACTGTGATGGAACCATAGAGGTACAGCGCCGTTATACACTGTTAGGAGCTTCAGCTTTTCTTCTTTTTCACCTGTAGTGGGCATGGCGAAGCAGTGAGAATGCACAATTAAATGTAATGACATTGGAAATGAAGCAGTTCTACTTGTAGTGACATTGGAAATGAAGCAGTTCTTCTTGTAGTGGAATTGGTAATGAAGCAGTTCTACTTGTAGTGGAATTGGTAATGAAGCAGTTCTACTTGTAGTGACATTGGAAATGAAGCAGTTCCACTTGTAGTGGAATTGGTAATGAAGCAGTTCTACTTGTAGTGAAATTGGCAATGAAGCAGTTCTACTTGTAGTGACATTGGAAATGAAGCAGTTCTACTTGTAGTGACATTGGAAATGAAGCAGTTCTACTTGTAGTGGAATTGGCAATGAAGCAGTTCTACTTGTAGTGACATTGGAAATGAAGCAGTTCTACTTGTATACACTATATACTATACTATTATTTTAGTATTACATGGCAGAAAGGTGAATACAGCCAGTAAACTCCATGAACTCGTCACTTCCTGTTGATCCTCCAGAGAAACCTTACCTGCTCTGTTTTAACTAATATTTATAACATAATACCCTTGAGCTATGTTATATACACATACCGAGGAATATTGTTATACTTATTAGTGCATACGGAATAATTTTATACTTAATACATACACGTAGGTAAAGGCAAAGATAGTTTATTATATATAATGTCTAGCACGTAAACATGTTTGTATAAATGACAGTATCGTTGTCTGTCCTTCAATGCACGTCATAGAAGTGACTATCTTTCCCTATCTTCGCGCCGCAAGTAATTTGGTCTCGTGACCCATTAGCTTCATGGCACAATGAATGCTAATGACTCAACATTCATTTCTTAAACATATGCTGGGCCAAGATTAGCTTATTACGTAGACACTGTTAAATACTAGTATTTACACGTATAAATGTTTTGAAAATTTACATTTCAAGCCTTCTTTTGTACGTTTTAAGACTCGAATTATTAAGAATTGGTAACAATTTACTCATTCATCCATAATTATCTGAAGCGGTTCTTTTGCATTTTATAATTTCCAATTGAAAAAGGACGATATCTTACAATGTTGTAGATATCCAAGTCTGAAGGCGGGGTGAGGATGATTCAGCTCCACAAGGAAACATTCCTGATAGGAACCACAATGAACTCGTTGTTGTCCGTCAGTCTGCCAGACAAAGGAGGGCCGCTAGAGGGCGCTACTTTAACCATGCTGCCTATGACGCAGGTATACAGGTTGAATGATAGGGTATTGGCAGGTGTAGACTATTGTAATGATAATAACAGTGTTATGTGTATATCTCCTCTCTCCTGTTCTCTTTCTCACTAATTTTTATCTCTCTCCCTCTCTCTCTAATTCTTCTCTCTCTCTCTCTCTCTCGTCTTATTCTATTTTTCTTTATACTACCTCTCTCTCCATTTGTCTCTCTTGTTATCTCTTGTTTGTTTCTCTCTCTCTCTCTTCTCTCTCTCTCTCTCTCTCTCTCTCTCTCGTCTACCTCTCTCTTTCATCTCTCTTATTCTCTCTCTTCAGTCTCTCTCTCTATCACACAGATACACACACACACACACACACACACACACACACACACACACACACACACACACACACAAACACACAAACAAACACACACAAACACACCGCCGATACCGGTGCACTTATTGATGTAAATCTAGTTGCGTCACTTGAAGGTATATAGATCAATTTACAGGGTGATTAATTATGCATTATTGTGTTTGACACCCCTGGGCCCTGACACTATGTAGATAACAGCTATATGTATTAGACAAGAAGCGTGTGTGCTCTCTCATATAGGCTCTCCTGTATGAAACGACGTGTTAAACTGTAAAATAACCTAAACTAACCGTACACCATGGCTGAGGTTATACATTGTATAGTGATAGTTTTGTACAGGACATCATTGTAAAATGAATGGTTTCTATGTGAAGACATATATGTTGTTGATTCTGACTCTGACCGAAGCATTACTATGGAGGTACATCAAATACATGTAGACACTTTTATTTTAGTATTACGTAGACATGTTTGTAGTGATTACGTAGTTATTATAACTAATAACGTGTAGACTACTTTACTACATTGACAATTCGACAAATCCTTGCTCTATTTAAGCATTATGTTCATACTGCTACATGCGGATCATTGCTCATTCTCTTTATACAAAGCAATGGGTTTTATCCAGCATTATAATACTAGCCTTACTCATCCTACCGGGTACCCATTTCCTGCAAGATTAACAGACGAATCTTAGAACTGCATGTATGTCACGGTGACATGACATGTATTTCAGCCCATGGGCATGGAGCCATTCTTAGGGACTCTCGGGGTATTCCTAATCAAGTTGGATCCTTGTGCCCCATCCACTCACTAGCCGAGCCCTATCAGGCTGCATATCGTTCTTAACTTCCGCCCTGGTCAGTGACCTCTGCGCACTGGACAGGAAGCTGTACGATTACATGTCTTCAGAAGTCGTGGCCATCGGTAATGCTGGGTGAATAAAACATAACGGATAAATCCTCATGACGGCATTGTGCTATTTTAATGCTGAGATTAGATTGCATGCTTAAATAATTTAGATACGATTGTTTTACCATGATCTAATTATACAGACTATGCCAACGCGTACATGACGTCAATGTCACATCAACATTACAACCATTCGTACCATTGAGTTCTTGCTGGAAATGTCATATTGCCATAATGATATATATTGTATATAGCTATATAACTGACGAGCATGCACGTTGACGTAGTTTATGTGGACTGTCTATACAGTCTACAAGGTACTACTCCTTTGTATGTTTTTCATAAAGTTTATTTTCTGTAATAAGATATTAAGTTGACACCCGCTCGATATTGGAATAGACTTTTGCAATTTGTTCACGAATGTTTCAAACAATGGCGTAGTTTTCTTTGACAGCGGAAGCTAGGTGGACTTGACATGTTTTGTGTATTGTTTCTGCTGACATTGTCTAGCAGTTATGCCTAGTTTGCTTACTCTGGTTGTGATAAAACACAAATGAATGGCTGTGGTAGCATAGGGCCTAAGTACCGACAATACAATTGTCGTATTCTCACATTCTTCAATGTCTCACAGGCGGATTGGTTTCAGGATACGTAACGTGAATAGTAGACTTGCTCTCTGATAGACCTGTGACACAGAGGAGCGTTACCATTATCGTAGTCCCATTGTCCCATTGATTCACACTTCTTTAAACTTGAATGAAGTGAAACTCGGTGACTTGTTAGGTAAGAGTACAGGCATAGAATATTGAACATTGGCATTTCGGTTAAGCCCATATATTTCCAAAAAGCATTGAGTTCCTGCTCGCTGTAGGAAATCATCTAGATAGTTTAAAGAATGTTATTCATGTACGCTTTAAATTTATGTATGTATATACAGTGTCGTTGAAATTCTGAAAGGCGATCCAATAACGAGAGACATTTGAATAAAACCCATTATTAGATATATATCTTTTTTATTAACATACCAATGTAATATAATTGTAAGAAAGCTGTGTTCGGTGTAATTACCATATATATATACACAAGAGGACATGGGCTGTATAGCGTAAATATTACATTATGTATACACAGAATGAACAATTGATGACGTACATAATCACAACAGTCACTGGAACCCTATAGCGTCCCTCTGAATAACCTCAATACCCAAAAGTAGGCCTATACCTACCATTCAGGCACTCAAAATGTCCAATCAGGTATTCATGAGCGCACAGCATTGTTCAATAATATGTGTAACAAACAGTGTATATATCCCAAGGCCTTACATCAATGTTATGTGTGTCTGAATACCTGTACAACAGTAAATGGCTACTCTCTGTCCCATGGCGGCCGTCTCTGACAAGTCGACTGTCCAGTCTGCGAGTTATTGTCGATAATCTGGACATCCATTGTTCCTTGACCACTGTAGTTAGTTACTATTCTTATAAATCTAGTTCATTTTAGTGTTCGTTGTGCCCTATAGAATACTGAGATCGCAAAGAAGGTATCGGAATAGTGTCCTTATATTCAATGAGTGTTGATTGAAAACGTTCATTACGTGAACATGAACATGGAACATGTTCGCCTGATGGTACAATGTCTAGTTCGCGATGTATATCCTCTCATTGAGAATTGCTTGATGGTTATGAATATGAGACATATTTGGCATCCATCCATATGATGATAATATTAATTACTGTGTCTTTAGATCTCTGGGTGCGCGTACGTAGCGGCATGTAGCCAGCACCGTATAATACTTACATGACGTCATGACCATGTAAACACAACAACGTTGCTATCCGGAGTGCTAATATTATAGTTAATGGTGCACTATTTAATTAATGAGTCCAGTACTCAATAACGCCAATAGACAATGCTGAATAAGTAAATTAATGTCTTATTTTGTACTCAACCACTGCCTGAGGTTCTTGTATACCGGAGACGAATTTCGCGGCGACACAATCGGCGATATACCTTATCATTTAGCTATATGCTTGCACACCAAATGCAAAATTCGCAACAGCAAATTTTGATAGAATCTTTTGCCGCTGTGATTGGCTTGAACTTGAACTTGTTTATTTTTCTCCAAAGAACCTGTACGGTGGTACATGAGAAAACATATTTCGCTCGCCTCCGGTGGGTATATGTGCATGTGGACCTTAACATGTGAGAAAGTATATTCACTGGGACCCACTACATTCTACAATGCACATCCGGATCCACCTACTACGTACCACATTGAAAACCCAGAAATCACTTACTACGTATCCAAATCCACTCAATATATACGTACCACATTGAAAACCCAGAAACCACTCACTACGTATCCAAATCCACTCAATACGTACTACAATGAGAACCCAAAAATTACTCACTACGTATCTAAATCCAGTCAATACGTACTACAATGAGAACCCAGAAATGACTCACTACGTATCCAAATCCACTCAATACGTACCACAATGAGAACCCAGAAATTACTCACTACGTATCCAAATCCACTCAATACGTACTACAATGAGAACCCAGAAATTACTCACTACGTATCCAAATCCACTCAATACGTACTACAATGAGAACACAGTGTGGTCATGACAAAATATACTAAACAATAACGCCCATGCTCTTTACAGACAGACATCACACCTGTATACGACAATAGAATTTGACGACGTGGTAGTTAAAGTACTCATAATACAGCTGATATAATATAACACGTGCTGACATATCGTCTTGTAGTAATTTATGAGCCTGATAGTGAGTTCGTTGCTGTTAAGCAGTAAAATTACAGACTCAATTTCAAATAAATCACTTCAGTTTTGATTGTCGATATTATTTTAATAACTGCTCCGCATTGCTGGACCGGAAGTGGGTACACGGGTTACCTGGATTGACCTGGATTGACCCTGGTGTGGATATACCATTCTAAGGTTAAGAGGTTTACATTCCACGTATGCCCTCGTTATAATGTGAACCCAGATCTAGGTGAGGCTAAGATAACAGCAACAACTAAACAGAGATACGTCAGATTTCGGCGTAATCCGCTCTAATTGTGCACAGGCGTACTTCCGGTTCCGCCGTTAATAGTAATTAATCTATTGCAACTCGATGACGTCAGTCACAGTATTGGTATCTACGATGCACATTTGCAGATAGTGTTGCAAGTTTGTATTCATATAGCATAGAATTTTATAAAAGGTCTTTTCTACCATCGGCGGTAGCGGAATGGAATATGTTGGATGAAAATCTCAGGTGTACTGAATCAATGTCTCAATTTAAACAGTACTAT
>JAVCKZ010067996.1:0-5000 GCA_034780755.1 Lepetodrilus elevatus
ATGCTTTTTGTGAACATTTGTTATTTGTATCACTATTCGGGCTAATAAGTTTTAAAGGTAAGTTTCTATCGCTGCTACCACTACCACTACCACTACCACTACCACTACCACCACCACCACTTGTTTTCATTTGTTTTCACTCAGGGCTACAAGCATGGCATATGAGGTACAAATATAAATTACAAAAAGAAACATGGCAATCAAAATAAACACTACCACTAAGGAAGTTTCACGGTGTATGCATGTGCCATGACATCACGAGTTGGTAAGACAACGGATGCATATTACAAAGGCTAGCCCACGTGTCTATGAAGTTATATTTCGGAATCTATGCCTCTAGCAGTACAGTGGGAACTGACCTATGACCTACAGATCACCCAGTGATCATTCCCAAAAGATCACCTAAGTCCTCAAGCTAAAGGTGTATTTCAGAACATTTACGACTGTTGAGTTTGCAGAACCATCGGCTCTATCACGATCTGTATTGGTGGACTGGGTCTTCGTTGGTCTGTCTGGGTCTACCTGGATCTGTATGGGTCTACCTGGATCTGTTTGGGTCTACCTGGATCTATGGGTCTACCTGGATCTGTCTGGGTCTACCTGGATCTGTATGGGTCTACCTGGATCTGTTTGGGTCTACCTGGATCTGTCTGGGTCTACCTGGATCTGTATGGGTCTACCTGGATCTGTCTGGGTCTACCTGGATCTGTCTGGGTCTACCTGGATCTGGATGTGTCTCCCCGGATATGGTCTGCTTATATGAGGATATAAGCTCAATGACTATGTAGTACTCAGTATAGGCTACTAGTATTCAATATCAATTTGTAAATACTTCAACAGGTCAACAAATGCCGTACTAACAAGACACAATCAGTATACGCAATTCTTCTTAATCCAGCAACAATCTATATATAAACCCCACCATCATTATAAAAACTGGTACGGTTTTCAATACCGGATGATTATATCGTGTGTTTACATTGATTCAGTTACGTAATATTTCATTGCATTTACTGATTTATCGTATTGACGACTGATATTGGTAAAAATAGAATACATATTAACTATTGTCAGTTAGCAGAGATTACACAACAAGGCGCTCATTAGAGGGTTGTCTTCGTATTACATTGCGGAGGGATGATGATGCACACAGATTTCCCAATACACCACAGGTGTCAGGTTATATACCACGTGTATGTCGACTGCATGAAGCTGCAGATGAATCACTCTGCTAAAACTACGACTAAGAAGAGTGGGCAAAGATTCTGCTGGTGATAAACTATAGTCTAACTGCGCTAGAAGACACGCACCCACGTATTAGACAGGAACCTCAGATCTGTCAACTAGACACTTCCAAAACGGAAGATATAAAACTAGGAATGCCCACACACCGCAGCTGGCCTGGAACTGGACGCCGAAGAGACAAACATCCTACACAGTTCACAGCGCAAAACCTTTTAACCTCAGATTGAAGATTGGGGGGACATTCCCTGGTGCATATCAATGTTCTCGACCAGGGCTCAACTAAGAATCATTCGCGCCCCGATTGAACTAATATACGGAATTCCATGCCGTTGAGGAAACCCCTCGGACCAAAGCCAGGCTCGACACATTGCCTTCATATCGATTAATGTGGCCGCGTTTTATTTCATTTGATACGGACCCTGTTATGTTAAATCAACAAGGCTTCATTTCATTTAGGCTGCTGGCACTATTTCAGTCTTATTGATTGTCCCGTGTTTCTTCTTATTTCTACCAGACCATCATTTATTTGATTTCATAGCAAACCCAGACGTAACCGCAACCAAGAATACTACTACTCCATTCATAGAAAACTCTCTCCACTATACCAACCACCGAGGTCTTTTAACGTACAGAAGATCCAACTGGATTCTTGATGCATCTGAGATTTGAACTTAGTCCACTTTCCAATTGCTTTGAGGAGAAGATGATTGCGTGGAAGCCACTTAACTCTGATGTCTGGTATTAGGGAATAGCTAAATAAATGCAAATAGCTGAATTTATAGTTTCACGTTCTTCCATGTTGGGGTCAATTTCTAGCCAAGTTTTATATGCCATGTACGATTGGTAGTCTGGCTGGATACACCCCTGTCCGCTCGTTTCAAATAGTATATTTGTATAAAAGCAATATTGGCTGCGTAACTGAAGCCAATATCCGGGAAGCTTTCTACGATCTACGTTTAAGTGTTTGAAAAGACTAGCACGTGACTTATATGCACTCTTAAGGTAACGTGAACTCCGACCTTTAACGTAGACTACAGCTGTTGCTATGGTTGGAGTGACGTTATTACGTACTCTTAACAAGAGTACATAGGCCTATCTGCATTTACAGGGATGCACCATGTACGATCATGTCAGTTAGTTACAATAATTATACATACCCACGATATAAAGCACCTTGTGCTCTGTATGTCCTGTCCATCTACAACGTCAAATGAAATATAACGTGTGCCGGGAACATTTCGTGGCCACTCATGATAATATAAATTAATCATACTATGTGGATATGGTAGGCCTATACACACTGCAATTTCACAATGATTCAGTATTATGTACATTAAAATAACGATACCAACGTTACATTAACGATAATTCAGAATTATTTATACATGCATATCAAAATATCGATACTAAAATTAACGATAAATCAGTGTTATGTATTTTCAATTATCAATAACAAATTAAATTTTGAAATGGTTCGGCATCATGTATTTCCAAATTTCGATTCCAAATTACATCATAAGATGGATCTCTAGATATCAATACAAATGATAAATATTTGACAATTCAGCTTTACATATCTCCTTATATCGATAGCGATTTCATGAAAATATAATATGAGTATCAATAGGAATTCGGCAGAATTTCTGCGTATATTATTTTATTGGGCTGTCTGAAATCGTTCTGTGAGGTCCATAAATTATGTTGTTTTATCTTACATTTATTGTAACTCAAATTGTATGAATCCACTTCAATTGTAAGTATTTTTTTCATGAAACACTTTTATCGCTACAATACTTGCTAATTTGGTTAACTAAACCTTACCCTTGTATAGGTTGCCTACAATCTGGCTTATAATCAATTGTAGCTACACATGTTCTTAGCAACGGGACCCAAATTTAATTTGATCCTACAACGATACCATGGGAAATGTAGCATGGTAGGATACAGTTACAAGATTCTCCTACTCGTCTTGCTGTCGGTAGAGCATTGGACTCGGAATCCAACAACTCGGGTTCGAATCTCATGATCGACTAAGTTCCTTTGACAAATGGCGCCCAATGTGAGATTCTCACGATGCTACAGAACAAAGGGAGAACAGAGGATCAGAACGCGCTTAAAAGTTTTAAAGTTTTCAATAAATTTATTTTTCATTTGTAATTTAGACCATAATTAAAATAACCACTCTGTAGAATACTCACCACCAATTCAAAGCTAAACACACCCGCATGTATACACACGTTCGATGGCACCTCGTTTCGTTGCTGCGACACATATGTCAGCTCACCACGAGGCACAACGGTCTACCAACTATATTACGTGTAGATTGGATAACATAACATGACGAATAAACATTTAACGACTCATTTCATCCACACGTCCGTGTACATACGTAGAGCTACGTACACACCATGCACGCGAGAGTCTCTTCAATTTTTCATGCGATGAATGCCCATCAATGCCCATTAAGTTGTCGTGTGGGTTCGCAGACACTGTTCTGGCACGACTGGGTTCCGTGTATTCACGACTGAGGGTTGGAATGGTCGGCTCAAAAGTGTGATATAGTCTATTTCCCCTCATTGATTTTTGGAGATTCGATAAAGAATACTTGAGTAACACTTTGGACCTGCGAATGGTGTTTTTGAATGCTGTCGGCTGCAAATTGCTCAGAGAACTGCAGTTGGCACAGCTGTGAACGTGACGCGTTACATGTATTTTTGATTTACAAGTGGACCTATCTGATTCCACGACGCCAATCCCGCCCAGCCAATCCCCCCATCATTTCCCATCTCTGTGACTATCTCTCTCTCTCCCCTGTCTCTCTTTCCATCTCTCTCTTCCTCGCTCTCCCCATCTCTCATTCCATCTATCTCCTCCCTTCCATTCGTTCTCTTTCCCTTTCTCTCCCTCCCTCTCCTACCATATCTCCCTCCTTCCATTCGTTCTCTCGCTATCTCTCTCGCTTTCTCTCTCTCTCTCTCTCTCTCTCTCTCTCTCTCTCTCTCTCTCTCTCTCTCTCTCTCTCTACCTCTCTCCCCCTCTCTCTCTCCTCACCTTATCTATTGACTTTATGACCGATTACACATGTTTGTACACAGTTATCACTTCCGTACTATTTGAGGTTATTGTAGGTTTAGAGGTTGCAATTGAGAGATGATAATCCTAGTGTTATTAATTACCATTACCGCCATCAAATGCTTCAATTGATATTCGTTACGCTTGGGTTGTTTTCACTATACTATTTCTACCGATCGGGGTAATTATGATCCGATTGCGAGCAGTTCTGTCAGATATGTACCGAAGCTGACATTTTGATGTATGTTATTGATACATCAGTTCACAGCGCTTGACTATCTATCACACAGTATGAGCAATTTCCATACCATTACAACTTTATCTAATCGATTCTCTTTCTTTCAATGTTCGAGAAAACTCACCAAAAACTAACACAGTAATTACATTTCAAATCATAACTAAAAACTTCCTTTATCGATTTCTCTCTCCGTTGTACAATATCTACCAGCGCTCGAGCGGCGCCCTCCATCCAGAGCCTCGTTTTCTACTATACGCGAAGGTCGAGTGTATGCCTCAAGTTTCCAGCTTCCCCCTACAGTAGGGGATCTAATCCCGCGCTGACTGGTCGGTCTTACCAAATATACGTCAGATAGCACGGGTGTACATAGGCCATATCTCTTTATCAGTGCTACCGAGGATTTACACACATACATCACAAACATGGCAACACCAGCTCCGGCAGT